>JAHWFP010090228.1:0-31230 GCA_023313725.1 Lithobius niger
TTGCTCCCCTCTGTACTTTCACCTGAAAACACGCTTTTCATCAGACAATTTTACATTCTGGATACCAGACACTTTGGTAGATTTTACGTGTATGAGAACCCCCCCCCAATCCATCATCCTGGGCACTAGCCAAAGATACCAAAGAAATGCTATTAGCAAAAAGAATGTTGGATATCTTACCCAGCCTCACCACACCACATGCAACTCCATTGTCTAAGAGTCTGGTCCACCAATTTATGTGGCAAGAGTGGCGTGCGCAGATCCCCGAGAGGCCGGTGGCAAACTATTGGTAAAAAGGTACAACCAGTTATGGGAGTATACATTTATAATGAGTGACTATTTAGGTCACTCAAAGTAGAATTTATGTTTCTCAGGCACTGATGCACCAGATAAAAGTGTAAAAGTATTTGTCCTGTAACATTTTTTTGTGCGGTGTGCTTTTTTCAAAAGGCATACCCAATGAAATATTTTTTTAATTTTTTTTTTTTTATAGAAGTCGGCATGAAAAAAAAAATTGTTTTAACAAGAAGGGTTGGGGGGATGCATCACTTGCTCCCAATTCGCATACCTATGACCAAACACATGATGTTTACCTCCAAGAAATGGGGGTGTCAACTAATGCATTTGTGATTGTCAGCAGAAAGTCTTGTCACCAAAATAAAGGACTGATGGCAGTCCATGGGTAGTCAAAAGTTTTCTCAAAAATAATGTGATAAGCCGAACAAGCAGGCGTTATGCGTAGCCTGTCGCCAGTCCATGGGTAGATTAGTCTTTTATAAAATAATGTGATGAGTCCCACAAGCAGGCTTCATGTTATCTTGAACAGAGACCAGGTATGTGAGGCAACCTGTTCCCTCCAGACTGCGAGGTGAATATACTGTACAGCTAAAAATGGTGGGGAGGGACCAAACCCTTAGCCATCCGCAAGCTTTCTGAGGGGTCCTTGAGTACCCTGAGGAAAGCGAGCAGTAACAGCCCAGTGGTCAACCTCCTCATCTATTACTCAAGTGAAAGCCAGTTCGAATCCCACGACTGGCCTAATAGAACTAAAAAAAAAATGTCTGGAGTTAGTGAAACATATACGGCTGAACAAGCAGCTCAGGCTGGATCGGAGAACACACCTACCTATTACTATTTCTTTCTACGAGTGAAAAAAAAAACACAAAGTTTTATATGAGTATACGAAACCGTTTGTAACTAATAAACACTAAATTTGCGTCGCGCTTAGAAAGAAGTATTACGAATACATTCCGTTTTTATAATTCTGGTTTTCTTTTTCACCAACTATGGCTGCACCAAGATGGCGGCCACGTAATTATCCGCAAGAGGGCTCTTTAATGGAGACGAAGAAAAAGACGGACAACTGAACTCGTTGTGAATGTGAACATCGACGCAACGAAGAAGAACAAAAAAAAATGTGGGTCTTTAACTCTTATCGGTAAACTGTAGTGAAAAATAGGCCCACAATATGGCAGAAAATACTGCAATTTACACTGTTACAGCGTAAGATTAGGCCTAATTCGAATTAGCAGGGCCGTGAGTGAGACGTAAGTGGTTGGGTCCTGTCCAACCTCGGACTCAAAAGGAGTGAACTGTTGTGAAAAAGGAAACTGTTTGGTACCTTCGTGGTCATGCTACACGCCCACCTGGTTCCATGAGGAGAAGGGATCATTTGGTCATTTATGCTGTGCCTCGGAAGGAAGTCCAAACGCAGCCGTCTCGCCCAGCAAGTCAGCCAAATGTTCGTGTCCGATTCGAACATATTCAGCCCCCAGCTGCTCAAGCTGTGCATCGTGAACGGACAAGGAGCAGATTGGCAACTGGACGTCACACCTGACTTCTCGATCGACAAACTCAAAGTGATGGCCCTCGGACACTTCCTCAATCCTGTCGAGAGCATCAAAGTTGCTGGTCAATACAAACTGGTGCTGGTGTCGGAGGGACGGGCTTTAGCAGACGATAGCACTGTCCAGCAGGAGAACGTGAAAGAAAACGGTGAGACACTGGCAGGCAAGCTTGTGTTTACCTTAACCTGGCAGGATTATGTGGTTGATTATATTGGGGAACAGGGTAAATTTTACTAAATGACAACACGCCGATATACCTTCAAAACACATCTAGTTATTACCTATTACTGTCAGGAGCTTGTAAAGTTCCGTATAATGTGGGAACTAGCATTATTGTTATGGTGTTTGTAAAGATATGACGGGACTGCAGCGTGAGGTTGAACACAATGACTGAGTGTTGCGCGTATCGTGGAAATAAAAATACTTTCTCCGCCACTGGAGAAAAACACGGCACTAATCCACTATCAGTTCTTTAAATTTTCGGAAAAAAAACGTTCTCCATCTTCAGAAAGTCTGTAAAAACGTGTAACGAAAAAAATGCACGTCAATACCGCATTAGATTCAATTCAAATACCGACGGTACGGATGATTTCCTTTGGTATTCGTTCATTATCACTACTTTTAATTTGAATCATCGCGTTCGGTATGGAAGTAGGACAGTTGGTGCGTGTGCGTCTCATTGCCCAAGCCTGAGGAAGAATGCCAGTATAGGCATTCAAAAATTTGCTAGTTTGGAGTGACGGGAACACTTTTGGTAACTTACTACGTTAAAAAGAAGTAAGTGATAACACTAGATTCAAACCTGGCGATTGGGATGGGTGTACCACTGATCTTTATAGTCGAGGTTGGTCGCGGTTTACTTTCCTCCATCCAATCTGGAGATCTGCTCGGGGTGTATCGAGCCATCCACGTCGTCGTAGGTGGTCTCAGTCAGGTTCATAAGGCACCCACCGACTAGATAATCTCTTGATGGCCAGAGGTTCAAGTGCGCAGAAATGGGTTTCTTTTTTGATGTTGGATTTGAGTATGGTCCCATGCATTGGAGTGTCTGGTTCAATGGTGGTGTTGAGCAATTCCACTTCGTTTTTTCTTCCTTGCAGGTGGCCTCGCCTATGTGTTCTCCAAGTCTGACTTGTTTTGGCTGTGTTGTCTTGGTACGATGCCGCACCCTTTTAGTTTCATCATTAATCATTCTGACTGGTAAGCCCTTCTCAAGGAATGTAGCCGTTGGCCTTGCTAGAAAAGTTTGTGGTAATGTGGGTGGAGAAGGCCTGTAACACTATACGAATAAGCTCGTTAGTTCGGATTGATCGAAGGAGTGGTTCGAGGATGACCCAAATTGAAATGTATTCCTCTTCCTGTGTGTGAACAAGTCCAGAGGCTACTTCACAAGCAAGGAATAGCCTAGACTGTAGACACAGATACCTGCCTAACTTAAAAACTACTCCGCTTCTTGGTCCAGTCTTGTCAAGCTCCATCTGGTCCCTCCTCTCCCCTTTAGCCCCGCTCTGCCTGCCCCTTCACCCCCTCCTCCTCCCACCACTACCTCACCAAGGGTAAGCCCAAGCCACAACAACCGGTCTTCCCCTTCTCCCACCGCCTAAGTCTGAAACTAATACACACACAGAAGACACTGCTCCTTTCTACCAGCGAACATAGCATCACTCAGCAAAGTGATTTACTATGTCCCCTGCTTGAATTGCACGGTAGTCTGCGTGGGTGGGACTTCGTCAACTTCAAGTCAGACTTCGAGAACACATGGGAGTCGCCCGCCAGGAGAAAAAACTAAATGGAATTGCGCAACACTACCATCGAACCAGACACTTCATTGCTTGAGATGAGACTTTGTTTTAATCAAATCCATCACCAAAAACGAAGCCCATTCCTGTACACTGGCCATAAAAGATTGTCTCTTTGGCGGGTGCCGCCTCATGGACCTGAGTGGACCCACCTACAAAGACTTGGACAGCTTGATACACTCTTCAGTTTTCATCCACATTGGCAGAAGAAACTGGGCCAACCTCGACTATGAAGATCAGTGGCCCGCCCCTCTTGGTTTGAATCTAAGTGTGCCATCGATGTGAAGTTTTTGTCGTTGCCGTGTTTTTGAGAGACTTTCTCAAGATGGAGAACGTCGTTTAGTTCTTACTGTGGAATGAGGAAATTCCAAATTGTCGATTCACAAAGTAAACACTGAAATGTAAAAACTTGCTACTATATCCAGCTAAACGGGGAGTTGTTGAACATTTCCTGGACATAGCAAGTGTCGAGTTTGTGGAAGTGTGCGTGTTTACTTAGTAAATTGACAACTTCGGAAGATGGAGAACGTTTCTTCTCCGAAAATTTACAGAACTAACAGTGGATGAGTGTTATGTTTTCTCCTGTGGTGGAAAAAAGTGTTTTGTATTTCTCCGAAATGTCTTCAAATTTTTACTGTTATTGCTGCTTGGCGTTTTCCCACACGAGTATAGTCCACCAAGTAGGGATGGGTCGGTTTCATTTTGTTGAATTTGGTTCCGGTTTCGGTTTTTACGCTCACAAAACCGCGGTTTCGGTATCGGTTTTTGCCACCATCCACCCCAATCAGCTATTTCTAGTTTTTTTTTTCTTGTATCAGTACTATTACTAACTTCTAACTCCTGCTTTCACTTTCAGCAGCGTCATAGACCATGGTCCTAGACGTGGCATCAATTTCTTCTACTATTTTCTGTTTAATGATCAGGAGCTGCTTTGCTGTCATTCATACGTAGAAAATGATAATTATTAAAAATAACAAATAAATTAGAAAAACAAATCAATTTTTGATTTTTCGAACACCGCACGAAAAACCGACACAAAATCCCAATCGGTTTCGGTTTCGGTTTTCAGTAAAAACCGAAAATTCGGTTTCGGTTTCCGACTCATCCCTACCACCAAGTATGTGTCAATTTGCGAGAACAAGCATTTAAATAAACTTAAATGAGGAAGGCATTTTGTTTCTTGAGCCAAGGCTGACGTAGTAGAAATTGCATGTCTTGCCTCCCGACTAGTGTTGGGCGGTACCCGAAATTTTTGTGCCGGTGCCGGTACCAGCCTAGGTACCGCGGTACTCGGTATTTAATGGTTCGTAAAATTTGGCGGTACTTCCTTCGGTACCCCTGGTAACAACAGTATTTTTTTTTATAAAATTATCAAACTAATTAAGTTCAAATTCATTTACGTAACCCCTCCCCCTCCAAAAAAATACACATAAAATATAATCACCAAGTAGGCTACTGAACTTTGAACTCAGTTTTTTTCTTTCTGTTGGTTCTTACGCTGGTTGTAGCATCAAAGTTACACAAATCTGGCTCCACTTTTGTGCATTGTTTTGAATTTCAATTTTACCATTGTTGATCTTTAACTGATTATTACAATGCTCAAAGGGTTTCAAAGGATTTAACGAGCGTTAACCACGCCTGGTCATCTGCCCGAAGCTTTAAGGCCCTACAACACAAAAACTGAATGAACTATTGTTATAATTTTAGCGCCTTTTTCATATTAAAACAATACTGGTATACCGCCCAACAATACTCCCGACTACGCAATTTCTCACACTTGCCAGGAAGTTATCAGTATTGCTCTGGTAAAATAAGATTTTGGTGATTTTTGGCCTACTGTTAGGCTTTTTCTCCAGCTATTGCTATCGTTATTTGGGAGGATAATCGTTATCTGCAGTCAAATTATTTCTATTTTAATTCCTATAAACACAAACATGGTACAGAAAGACAAACAGAACTTTTTTTTAAAAATTGCATAAAATTGGGTGTGTCTGTTGTAGCCTATGTGTCCAAAAAAAAAGTAGTATAGGGCATGGTAACTAGAGACTTTAATACATATGGTAGGGCCGACTTCCCTGCTTGGCTGCAATTGGCTCGCTACACCGTAACGTATCCTGACTAGCAAGAGAGAGCTGAAGGAGCCAGCTAACAGGCATTCATTGGGTTGTTAGCTTCATTCATTGTTCGTGTTTGTGGCAGTAGTCGATGTTTGCTGTTAGGATTAATTATCATACCAACAAAGCTAAGATAATGACACATACTCAAATCAACAATTAACAGGACGATCAAGCAAATTCATAATATGCGGCCAAACACAAGCAACTTAACTCGCAACATGCAATTGATTTTTCTTTACCGACTATACAGCAACCAAAAATAAATCAACACATTTTTATATTGAGCATAGGACGCTGTGATTTGCAAACTTCGATAACTTCCTAAACTACGATACGCACTTTCTACATGTAATTACAAGAAAAAGGTATTTTTTTTTCTGTTTCATTCATATAAAAATATTAAGCTACCTTAAATATCTTGTAAAGTATGATTACCTACCTAAACTGTTAAATAATTAATTTTACTTATTTTTATTAGTTATAAAGCCATAAAAAATGTTTTACAATTTATACTACGTTGCTAACTTACATACTGTGCTACAATCACGGATTAAAGCATACATGCATTTACTACCAAACTAATAACGAATTTCAAAAGGAATGCTGTATTAACTTTTTTTCGTCCGTTTTCGTAAACGTCAAAACAATTACCTTGCTGCTTTTTTTTAAAAAGTGACAGCGACAAAGACAATAATAGTCCTTAATGGAAAACATGTACGTTCAAATTCTGGTCAATTTTGCGTCAATGAGAAACTTTAAAACAAAAATAAGTTTTGAAAATCTGACTTGAACGTAAACTGACATTATTAGGAATGTCGACACCATAGCTAATCATTATATCAAAATTTTCTAAAAAAAAAAATCAATAAATAAAACAATAAGTAGCATTCCTGATGCTCTTGAGAAAGTCTGTGAAGGACAACGTAGCCTAACAATTAATACGTAACAAAAAAAAAAACAACAGGCCTAAGAATAATAGTGAAAGAAAGATACCAGCGGACTAAAGAGGAAAAATTGAATACTAGGCCTAATTACGAAATGAGCACTAAAATGTAGGCTATCTCTACCGAATGACAGGCAATTTACAGGTTCCAGAAATTACGAATTAGTCAAAGCCAACTGTAGTTAAAAAAATATGTAAAAACAGATACTCCTAGAAGTTTTTACCTGGCGCACAACAATTAGTCACAACAATTATTATTAGCAAGAGCCAGTAAAAGCCGACGTAAAAGCCGAGGGTAAAAAAAAAAGTAGAGCTGCGGACGAAAAAATAAAACAGAAAAAAAACAGCCGAAGGGGGAAAAAAGCCGTAGAAAAAAAACCCTTCATGGTGAAACTCCTGTGCCTGCCTGGTGAAATTCAAGCTAAGGCAACTAACCTAATCTACAACGAAATTGAAACAAAATTATCGGCAAAGCAATTTATTCAAGCTTTTTTCCTTCTATTTTTTTGTCTGCAGGTTTTTTTTCCCTGCAGCTGCAGGGAAACAGTCTACAGCTGTTTACGCGCATTTGTACCAAATAAAGTACAAGCTATAAAACAACTATTCTAAACAACTAATAAGTAAAGAAACTCACAAGCAGTTAATATATTATTATTATTTTTTATTTATTTATTTATTTTGAGCCTTAAGTCAGCCGAAGCAATTTGCTACTCATTTTCATCCTTTCCAGCCCACTTTCTCTTCTGCGTTGTAAAACCAATAAGCAGTTACGTAAACAGTGAATAAGTAATTTATTTCGACATTGTGTGGAACATAAGCAAGTAAATGTAGAATGTGGACATACTACCAACGTTAGCATAGATTTCAGTTATTAAATTGAGTGTTTAATTTGTGCGTGCTAAGTGTTTTCATTTGGTAGGCGTTTGCAACTGCTTCGCGTGAATTGTCTGATACGGCTCTTGCTAGTCGGATGACGCGGTGCACCACGTGACCTGCTCTTACCGAAGTACTGTTGTGAGTGTAAGCTGGGCCCTCCCTAGTATAGGGTAGAGAATAGACCAAAAAAAAAAAAGCTTCTACCGCATTTCAGTCTTATGGCAACCAAACTCACTTTTTTTTATATTTATTTTTCTTTAGGCCTAAGGGGTTAAGAGATTACAGCATTACATACATGTAGTTCAGGGATGAGAATCTTACAACTTTAAACAAAATTCCAATTTTAAATTGAAAATCGATAAATTAGATCGCCGTTTATGTTAAATTCCTCTGTTTGGTGTTTTTTTTACCAACTTTTATCAGGAAATATCTTTTCCCTGGTACTTAATACCAGCAGTACTATTTTCAATTTAAGCTAGCGTAGCCACAGCGAAGGTTCTGCTAGGCAGTGTTCATAATGCAAGCTGTGAGGCACTGCTAACCAGTTCTAGGCTTTCATGACCGTATAAAAGGTGCATTTTAAATAACGTGTAAATTGTAGCAATTAGCATTAAGCTACTGAGCATTCATAATCTAAGGTACCATTTGCAAAGGTGTAGTATTGTAATTAAATTGCAACATGATAAAGTGCTACTTATTTCAAGTTTTAAAATCGGATCCAAATGCACACTCAAAGAGTACAACATATTATGGAACGTGCCAACGTACTAGCCTACTTTGATATCACATCGTTCTAGGTTTGCAACTCAGTTTTAAGTACCTTAAGCTTTGACTAAACAAGCTATGGCCCACATTTTACCTTCTCTATTATGTAACTGTTTAAATACGTTGCAACTGGAATCTTGATAAGTGTGTCTTTATTGCCAAAACATATTAACCTGATAATTTTAGCATTACATTCCTCGAATGTGATGTTCCCCTGGAGGTTTCTTCCGGTGCGTAGGCGCCTGCTTGCATATCCCACTGCGCATGTGCGACGCAGTCCTCCCTTATAAAAGCGAGAGCGTGGACGCTTTCGGCATTCATTTACCTCCAGAGGTGTCTCGATGCCACCTCGCTTCGTGGTTCCCTACCTGTCGCACAGAAATTTGGATTCATCGCCGAAGATGGCCGGCACTTCATCGGCTGCTTTCCCAACGACACCCTCCGTTGTCGCACGTGAACGTCTCTTCTGACTCTACCTTCCACGCGGGACGCACACGCCAACCGCTGCCCCTTGCATCTGTCGTCCCTAAGGAACGACTTTAAACTTCCCAAAGACAAATAACAGGGAAGAAACGAATGACTTCGGTCCATGCGAAGCGAGAGACACCGAAATCTCAAGATGAAGACAAAATGGAAGCTGTCAAAAATACGAGGGAGGTAGTTTATAAGATTCCTTGCAGGGACTGCAATGCAGTGTACATAGGAGAGACCAGGAAAGGTATTCGTACTAGGGTTGCTCAACATAAGGCCAGTGTGAGAAATAAGAAAGATGACAATGGCATCGTAGTCCACTGCAAATCTACGAATCATGAAGCAGACTGGAAGAGGACGTGCACTCTTCTTACGTCAAACTCGAGCCGTGATCCCACCTCAGATGTTTGGAATCTCTGGCAGTCCGGCAACATGAGAAGAAAGGAGTGCCTCTAATGAACATCCAGGGCCCTGCATACCCTAGAGTTGCTCAACTGGTAGGCAGAGACCTTAGAGAACAGTTTGATCGGCAATGGCAACTTGATAGTGGGAATCGCGTGCAGGCAGATCAATACAGAAGGCTACGAGGGCGGCCAAATTTAAATGCTAAAGTGGTCAGAACAAAGTCGAATGCACAAGTGGTCAGAAAGAAAGATGTAGTTCAAAATCCGAACATCCTCAAGGCCTGAAGAAGTCAACTGAGGGATGTTGAAAATTTGCAGGACAAAGTAGGTGTCCTTGAAGTGAATTTAAGCGAACTTTTTGGTGTTATTTTTATGACGAGAACAATTATGCTCTAAATTGCTTTAAAGTCAGAAATCGCGAAATACCCTATGGGGGAGGGGGTGGAACCAGGTCATTTCTTGATTTCTGACCAAAGCATTTTAGGGGTGGTGGGCTGTAGCTTTGCCAGGACTGTTTAAAGGCCATTTATGAAGACTTTCTTAGTAGCCCAGGGGCGGCGCCAGATCCGAGTTGCTACCCAGGTACGCAGCTAATAACCAGGGCAGGGTCGGATCTAGGAATGGGGGGGGGGCCGGGGTGAGAGACGTCCTTTTGAGACCTTTGTCTTTGGCTATTTGCTGTTCGCCCTACCGACTTGGTACATTTTTCCGACTTGATTAAGCCTAAGCTGACTTTTTTGTTGCGGATAGAGACAATTTTTGAGTTCGTATAAGATTTTCGCGTCTTTAAATTATGTGAGAGTTTTAAGACCTTCCCTTTGTGTATGTAATGCGATCTACATAATTCGTGGAACATTGTAGACCTATAAAATTGGCCCCCACAGTAGAACCACCACTGATCTCGGGCCACTAAGAATACTGTCATAAAACATCGTTTGTAATTAACTTATCAGTTAACTGAAATGTCCACTGTATCCTGCTAGACTTATAGTTTTAATACTCACCGCGCAAGCTAATAGAAAACACAACATCATATGGAAAAAAAAATCCCAAAAAACAGCCAGAATAACAATTTTTGTAAGCGTGTTAAAATGGTCTTAATTATAAATTTACTCTGTCACTAATAAAATGTCATCTTTGTAAATGTCATTGCACATTTAAAGAAAGCACTTACCAGCTACAACAATGTTTCTGTTGACGCAGTTTCGCATTAATTGCACAGTGCACACCATTTCTTGTTTTGCTAAAGAAACGCACAAGCTCTAAATTGTCTAACATCCTTCGTGTTCTTATCAGTAATTCAAAGACGAGAAATGCCGGCGAGCAAAATCGTCGTCGTGACTAGCCAAATGAGATCTATCTACTACAATAAATTTGAAAGTATTCGTTACTTCTACGTTTCGTGTTAATGACATAACATAATATTTACGTCTATTTGTCGATTTTGTCTTACTGGCATTTCTCATGTCTCGTGCTCTCGATCGATGCCAACATTAGTTTGTTTACTGACAGCGTAAGCCGTCAGTTAGAACCACTCAGACGTCACAAATGTAGGAAAGCGTACTACAACAATACAATGTTCTATAACAGTGTGCAGTGCAGCAAAGCTCGGTCTTTAGTTCAGCATCCCGTTCCCTTGTGGTCAATGCTGTGCGTGCTGCGGACGGCTCAATCGTTGAAAACCTATTTAACAAAAGACAGGATAACTGATAACTTTTTTTTTTACCTGGGCACGTGCCCGGGTTTGGGGCCGGCCCTGTAGTACCCTACAGTAACCAGTTCAATCTAGTTGTAAGATCAGTGGCTCTGACTCTGGCGTACATTGTGTTAGTTACGTCACACTCATAAATGAAATGAAGTGATGTATGTACGTATTTCACTTCCTGCCGGCTCAGGTATTAGATGTGCTGGAGTAATCAGGCTGAAATTTACGCTTCAGTCAAAATTAAATACTCAACAGTTTGATGCTGCTTGGAAATTTTCGACAAACATCTAACTTTGCATTTCTTTTGTCTTCTGGCTCGTCCTTCGCTTGTTGTCTCCTTTCGTTACATTGCGAATGGTCGCATTATTTGAGCGATTCAGCTCGCACCACTGCAACCGCCAAGGCCCGTTGGGAGCTTGTTAGTCTTCCATTTTTGGTAGAATTGGCTCATAGTCTTCCATTTATGGTAGAATTGGCTCATGAGTGGGGCGCACGAGTAGGTTGATTTGGGAGTAGCTTGGTGGTTGGATGTTCATTAGTGGTTGATTTTTAAACTGCGGATTATCTTTGAATTATCTTGTCAGCTACACTCGTACTACTATTACGAATAATTCTAACTACGCAGAATTACAGATGAACATGGTTGGTTGTCTTTGCTAGTGGCTCTCCCTTTTGTAACGGGGTGCAGGCCGTCCGCCATTACTTGATGGTATCCGTGTAGCCCTCCATGAGGTGGATTATGAGTAGACGATGAGAGGATCTGTGACATGCCACAATCGACACGAGCATAAGACACCACAGGGCACTTCTCTTTCCAGGAATGCTGGGGGTGGCTGAGGCCGGGATCGAATCTCGACCTGCGGACAGAAGGCGGTTGTGCTGTACTCCAGTTCTCTTGACCCCCCCCCCCCCCATGTTAACAAATTTCCAACAGATGGCTGCACCTAACAGGTTATCGCTTGTGTTGCTTCTTTTCATCCATTTGGCAAATTATTATGTTAGATTACCATAAAACTATCTTCCCTACTGAACAGAAGTTTTGCAGGGAAGCACCAATTGTGCCCTCTGATCTTCCTTGCATGGTATATACCAAAAAAGAAATTTTCGTTTGTTGCTTTGTAAATATTACTTCATCAATTGGTAATGTGTATTATTTTCATCACGTCTAATCTAAATGGAACAATGTTTTACATCGTAGATGAACTGTTGCTCCTCAAGAGGAGAAAACCCACGCCGACAACAGCTGAACCACAGGAAGAGGTAAGTTTAAATGTAGCGAAACCATACATACATCATTTTAAACACATAAGGAGATTTTGTTTTAATTAGAGTTTAGATGGTATGTGTAGGCACTAGGTGGTTATAAACAGTAAACATCAATTAGGCCTACGTTAAAAAAAAACGACTACTTAGCTTAACAAGTAGCTGCAAGCAATAAAGCAACATTTTGTACCTCCCGGCTTCGCCTAACGAAATTATTATTCACGTTATACAGTACGTCTAATAAAGATACCGTAGTGGTTTTTTATGTACTTTGATGTTGCAGGCAGAAGTAATTGCAGTATTTGTTATAAAGTATGGTAGAGCAGTGGCAGTGGTGTTAATATTGATTAATTAATTGATTTTGTTGCAGAGAGATCATGCATCAAAAGGGCCTGACGAAGGCACCATTGCCCACATCACATCAGAGATTATTCCACAAAACACAACTCGTATCACAGAAGATAGTACCACTATTGTTGATGTAAGTTAATTTTTCTTTGTCTACAACTAAAAGTTACTCGTAAACATCAATAAAGCCACTGTAATAGTTTTCAGAACTTAAGTGGCGTGCACGAGGGACATTGTCTCTGCCTTTTTCACAGAATCACCTTTTTGTATAAAAAAAAATTGATTTTTGTGTGCATTTGCTGGTGCAGCAGTGCCCGAGAAAGGGCCTGTCGGCCTAAAAAACGCCTAGAGGGCAAAAAAAGGCTAAGAAAGGGGCACAAAAGGGTTTAGAAAGAGCAAGGAAAAAAACCTGCAATTAGAACCATTAAAACTTACTGTGCTCTTTGCTAAAAGTTGCCGTGCCCTCTTGGGGGTCTCTGCATGCTTCTGTGTAGAACTGATTCCACGTTCATTAAACATGTACCCCATTATGCTTTTAGTAATTTGTCAGTGTGTTGTTCGGTCATGGCTTTCTGCAGCATTAGTTACAGGGCTGTGGTAAGGTGAACTTGTTGATCTGTACTCATGTTTGGGTGGCGGTTTCTTGATGAAGTGAGAACTAGGGCCAGTTTAAAAGGAAGTTGTTCTGTGCGTCAGTCTTTTTTTTTTTTTACCCCCGGTGGAAATCCAGTTCATTGCGTACCTGCAGAACAACAGAACCATCTTCTTGTAAAAATATTTTTAGCCCAACCCTCATTTCCAACGAATAGAATTTAAACTCCCCAAAAAAAATTCAAGTTTAATAGAAAGTGCTTTCGAGTGACGTTTCTGACATCACACATGGCAGTTACATAAGACAGTTACCTTTTTTATTATTTCTGGAGAGAGATGTGCTCGTTAAAGTGTCGTAGAGTGGGAGAAATTATCTGTGTCCTTGATATTATGATATCACTTTTAATCTGAGTAAACAACACTGTCTAAAGACATTGCCTGCGGAAGTACTAGCACAGGAAGTATACAAATGACACCAGGAATGGCTAACCAGTTCAACACCAGACACAACCGATAACACTAACCGGTAACTAAAGCTTTTTAATAATAATAATAATAATAAACAAAAAACTGCAGAGCCAGAGCCTCGTAGCAGCATAAGGAGGACTTCAGTCATGGGGTTTAGCTGCGTTACACTTCTCCACTGCAGCATTGAACAAGTTCAGTTCTGGCGGTAACCACATTGGCTGGGTGCAATGTCATTGCGTTGTTCTTCCAACCTGATGTTACTCTTGCTCTATGTTAGGGGGTGCCCATAAGTTACAGAATCTGAAGAAGTAAAGAATACTGTCGGATCCAACCTGACCCTTCTTTGGAGGATTTGTAATGTCAAGATATTGTCTCCTCAAGTCCACTTTCAGGAATGGAAGTAGGACCAAGTATGAAAGCTCCCGAAAGTGTGGTACGAGTTCAGTAGACATTAAAGACGACTTATATCGTTGATTATATCCAGTTTTTATTTTTATAAATTAAACGTAATTTAAATAAATTTTGTGATAAAACGGAAGTTGTATTAAAAAAAATTGACCCTAGAACAATTTATTTTTCTAGTTCTTTATTTGTCCTTGTATATAGTTTTTTTCTTATGATCTGAACTGTACTTCGTTTCAAGAAACAAAATCACACCTGAACCACCAGGAAGAACACAGTTCACAGTTCTACTTGAATTTTCGGAGAAAATACCGTACTCCTCCTTCAGAAAATCACGCACAACACGGAGGAAAAATAAGTTGATTTTTTGTGCATTTGCTGGTGCAGCAGTGCCCGAGAAAGGGCCTGTCGGCCTAAAAAACGCCTACTTCGTTTGTTTTAACTTGTTAAAATTTTGGCTTCTAAAAAGACCTTGGTCTTAGCTTTTCTTTTGTAGCTGTTTTTATATTTGTCATGCAATAAAGCCTTTCATCCATTCATTCATTTGGCCAAAATTTAATTTGAAATCTGTAAACACAGACCATAGGAAATAATTTCATGACAGTGATTTGGTGATGTCAGTACTGGGGGTCATGCAGTTGTGTGCCCATTTTTTTTTTTTTTTGCTCCAAACTTTGCCGATCTTAAAAAAAAATCTGTCAAGTCAAGATCTGTTGAAAGCTTTTGTGTTTTTTTTTTTTATCTTGAAAACATTCAGTTACTATTATTGCCTTTTGTTGTTTCAGTCTGTTAGTGTGTTATGCTGTGTGATCCATACAGGATTAAAGAAAAAAAATGTAATTGTCTACTAGTTTTAAATTTAAAAGTTTTAGCTCTTCCCGACCTCCACAGGAGCTCTGCCCTGCAAACCCTGCTGGGACCTTCCCCCCCCCCCCCCTTCCAATGGCCTAGAATTTCCTAATATACTGAGGCTAACTATTCCCAGACAGACTTGATCTCAACATAGCCAAAGCTTTTTGCACCATGGCCTCCCCTTGTAGGTAAGTTACATGACTATTTTTTTTTGTTCCAGTTCCAGACGGAACTTCGGAAAATTCTCATTTCTCTTGTGGATGCTTCGCAGAAAATCTTGTGCAAAAATCCTGACGTTCTTCCTATTTTTAAAAACATGCAAGGTAAGCTGGAGAAGCAAAATAATGCATTCCGTATTAACAATTTGTATTAAAAAAAAAAAGTTGAAAAGCCATCTGTGCCTATGGTTATATTCAGATCATAATTTTGTAATTTCATGACGAATGTGTGCACACTGCTCAAACAAGAATTTGACAGTGAACACTACATACGTGCAAAATCTACAGTATCCTGGTATGTGGGATACCAGACGAAACTGTTGTCACACAAAATCCAACAAATCACATGATTTTGTGTAAACTTAAATTTAAAAACACACTTCATCAGACAATTTTTAATTCTGAACAGACAATTTTACATGTTAACGAAGTAAACAATTTGATGTATTTAAAAAAACAATTTACATTCTGTATGCCAGATACTTTAGCATGCATTGGATTTAGCATGCATTGTATGGCTGACAGTTTAGTGCAGGTGCCATAATCCAATATACCGCAGTTAGTAGCCATGTATACGCAGCTTGTGAAAGATGCCAGGCAACCTGAAACACTTGGAAAAGTTGAGGAGGAGGGGGGGGGGGGGGGGGTGGAAACTCGAGTTGGGCCAATAGTTTTCAGTACAATATTGATACTGCAGATGTTCAATGTTAGGTGAATAGTAAGTAAGAAAATTTTCTCCATCTGAGCAATGTGACGCATGATTTTTATTTTTAGTTTATGCATTTATTGCCTTGTGTAATATCTTTTTAACTCCAGTGTTAATGCACGGCCTTTTAAATCTGTTATTTTCTTATTGCTAGTTACTGTTTTAGAGAATAGGGCTAAAATTCAAGTCACAAATGATGGGTGGCGACTGACATTGGAGGCTTGGAGCCCTTTGTTCCATGGAAATGTTTCAGATCTTGGGGGAGTTCACATTTTCGAATCAAAATATGCTGAACCACTGCACATAACGTGCTTAACTGATGTATTGTGATACCAAAGAATTCAATTAGGTGTCAATGCTTCATACAACTTAACGCAGCTAAAAATTAGGCTGCTTATTTTGATCAAATGATAGGCGTAGGGTAGTTTATAGTAAACCAGGCCACGCTGCTGATCATACACAAATTCATGGTGGATTATGCATGTTCAATTGTTCATGCTGTAGAAATTTTTACTACAGTAAAACCTCTTTAACTCGAACTACAGCGAGACTGGCAATGCAGTTTGAGGTAAGCGGAGTTTGAGTTAAACGGAAATGCATAAAATCATAGGACAGGCAGTTAGCATGGGAAATACCAAGTACATCTTTGCATCCAATGTTTGTTAAGTGTAGATTGGTTTAATATGCGAAATGTACTACTAATGTACTAATAACTCCACAGTAAAAACAGCAGAAATACTTTGTCGGGTACAGAAGCGACACAGAATGCATGGTATCAAGAAGTAAAATTACCATCTGGAGTTATAGTTAACCAATATTTGTTTGAGATAACGAGGGTAATTTTGTATTGGGCCAACCAAATAGCACAAAATTGTTTGACTTAACCGATAGTTTGACTTAAGCGAGTTTGAGTTAACGAGGTTTTACTGTATAATAGGGATCGACTGAATCTACTTTTACCAAATCCGATTCGGATCCGGATAATTTACAAGATTTGGTGAATCGGATCCGGATCCTAACCGAATCCAAAATAAAACCTTTGTTGGACTGCTTCAGCCCTTTCCATTTTATACAGACTAAATTTTGTCTCTAGCTGAGTAGTTTCAAGACTTGACTAGACATTTTCACAACTTGTTCATTGGTTTTTCCCTTATAACTTCTGAACAGTTTATGCTAGTCATTTGAAATTAGCTCCATTGGAAAGCTGGTGAAAAAACGCTTCGAATGGTATATTGGAATGTCGAAAACGGCCAAAAAAAGGCGAAGTTATTGAAAAATCTCCCAGACATTCAAAATTTTGTCGAATCCGAATCGAATCCGAACCCTAAAGATCCGGCTTCAGATCCGATTCGGATTCGGTCGATCCCTACTGTATAATACTTTTGTCTCGTCCTTAGATAAAGTAGAAGAGCAGCCCGTTTCCGACGTGGATCCTACGATTGTGAAGCAGCTAACTGACATGGGATTTCCTGAATCGAAAGCTATTAAAGCTCTGAAATTAAATAAGTATGTTGGATAGTTTAGATATCTATTTCCTTGGCAACTAATTATTAGTTTGAAGCATATTTAACATAGTTATAGTAGGCAAGAGGTAGTTTATATGTAAATTTCCACGAATCCAGCCGTTCGTATCCTCAGACGGTTTTCATCATTTTCTGCTCTCACTGTGTCACATACTTGGTTCACAACCAGTTAGTGCATTTCAATGATCCTGTGACCAGAGCCTTTATGAGAGAGAAAGACAATTGAGTCCAGAACGCTGAATAGGTAAGATACTTCAAATTGCCAGTTTCACCCTTCTTCAATAGCTAATACAGTATCATTAAGGCACAAGTTAACCAGAACTAGGCAGAAAAGGCAGACTTGCCTATGTTCATTCTCCTTAGGCCATGAAAAAATTCTTTTGTTTATCAGTCATTTGTTTGAATTTAAGCAAGTGATCCGGCGATCAGGCTTTTAGTTTTATTTAAAAAATCAAAAGTCATCCTTTTGGGAATTTTTTCAAAATAAATTTTTGTCGTGGGGCTTTCATTGCGCAAATTCTTCTGTATTAGTGAGTTTGGGAAGCCAATATTTATGAGCTTGCTATACCTCACCACTGAACATACTACGCAAATGCTACGGAACTCCTTGAAAAGTTGCCTCCTGTAGTGTCGAGCCACTGTGCTTAAAACGACATCAAAGGCTGGTTGCCCAAATACTAAGAGCCAACACCAAAGAAGACACTTCCGAACAACAGAATTCACACCTTTTACCAAATTCGTTTTAATGTATCTTGAATTTAAAAACTTTATTTTTCTTTTACAATAATGGCAGCACCAACCGGCTATTCACTAAAACTCAAACCAAACTCGTAAACAACCACGTCTCCGCTGTTAATAGATTAGCTAAAGCCCGTGCCAAACAACCAGTGTGTTCTACACTGCTGCAGAATCATTTTTGTGTGTTCTTTGTTTCTATTTGTTAAACACAAATTTAGTTATTTTGGTCTGTAAACATTTCAGGAAATTTTGCATGCAGTTCTTACATTTTATATTTTTTTATAAATAAATCACAAAGATAAATTGTAAAAGGCTCCCATTCTAAAACTAAAAATAGCCCATTGTAGCCTTGGTACTAATTATAGCAAACATGAAATAATGCCTGCAAAGGTTCCAAAAATGAAATAAAATGCATTGAAGAACACATGGATAATTCACAGGCAACGAAACCATGGCTTTTCGAAACGCTAATAAAAGTGACTTCCTAAACCCATTAATATTTTTGCAATCAAAACACCAGACCCAAAGAAGACACAAAAATTAGTCAAAACCACAGCTATTCCCTATCTAAGACAACCTTCAGCTCAGATCAAAGTAGTCTCCAAAGCCAATATAGAACATTTTTCTCCATTTCATCTCCATTCTTCAAGCTGATCAGCCAATTGACCCACTCGGCGAACATGGTGTTTGCAGAATTCCATGCCGATCTTGTTATATTGGACAAATCAAACAAAGATGATCCAGCAAGCAAAGCAATACACAATGGTAATAAAAAAAATAAAAAAAACTGAACAAGCCATTGACCACCAACTAACAGAGCATCAACTAAATTGGGGAAAAATGTCGGGAATCTTTCATGAACCAAATTTGTCATGCCGCCTATGAAGCACAAATAACCTGACCGATACGGTCTACAAAACAGTGATGAGCTTAATTCCCACACACTTACTTGGCCGGGTAGTGCCACGAACTACGGTTGGGAGAAAAACATTTAAAAAGCTGTCTCGATGTGATGCTCTGCAGACCGGATTGAAAAAGGGTGTCCGAGGATACAAATCGTTGGATTCAGAAAAATTTATGGGTGAGCTACCTATTATTATAATCGACTAATCGTGTGAATAATAAACAAACTACTGAATAAACAAGTATGTATTAGGCCATTAAAGAGTTGTGTTCTGTTGTAGGATGTCTCCTGTGGAGGCTATGGAATGGCTCCTGGAACACAATTTGGACTCTGACTTGGAGTCGTCGTCACTTGACGGAACCCTTTCTAATTCAACAGAAATAACCACTTCGTATCAAAACTCGGATGGTATGTAATTGGACAGTGTTTTCTCATCGTTTGTGCCTATGCTCCATTGTTAAAAAGTATTTTGAAAGCCGACAGGGTCATTTTACTCTGGCTAAAGAAATTGTGAAAAGAGGACTAACGCTATGCCAGGAAAGGAACAACCCAAAACAATTAGTCTAGCGAATTTTAGGTAGTATTACATGCTTACATAATCATCTCACTACCTTCATCAGGCAAAAAGTGTACGAGCACGCACAAAACTAACGACTACATGGTAGAGTTTCTGTTTGAACTTTGGCGCGGTTGGCCGTTTGGATGGTGCTGTCATCTCGTGCTGCTCGTTTGTTGTTGAAGTAGGAGTTAGCAGTTTGTGCCATTTTTTGGAGAGCCTTGCTGTCAGTTCAGGGTAGTAATTTTCAGGATATTTTTATTTGCTGGTTTTTATTCTTTAACCATACCTCCACCCGCACTCTGTAATCCTCCACCGCCACCTCCTTCTCCCCCTCACGCCCTAACCCCCAACCCCAACCGACCGAACATCGGTACCTACCAGGCTTGCATTTAGACAAGCATCTGGCGACCTACCACCTACCCCAGTTTCTCCGAAGCACCCCCATATTCCGCAAGCACCCGAAATGCTCCCAGCCACCCATTCAATAGCAAGCATTCCAATAATACGAAACGCAGTCAATGCTGTTCCATGTGCCGAATGCAATTGCAATTTACATCGGTGAAACCCGACGGCAAATTTGCAAGAAGGGCCACGAGCACATGTTAGCACTCGATCAAAAGAACACACAAATTGGGGTAGCCATTCATCACGTCAAGTTCCAACACGACATTGCCTGGAACAATACACACATGCACCCCACATCTAACTCCTGGCGCACACCTCCAAGCACTAGAATGCATTGCCATTCAACTATTTCAGTTTAAAAAAAAACCCTCATGAATTTACAGGAACCAGCACATAAAAATAACCTGAAAATTACTGCCCCTGAACTGACAGCAAGCCTCTCCAAAAAATGGCACAAACTGCGAACTCCTACTTCAACAACAAATAAGCAGCACCATCCAAACGGCTAACAGCTCCGAAATTCAAACATAAACTCTGGCATGTAGTTGTTAGTTTTGCGCGTGCTCGTACACTTTTTGCCTGATGAAGGTAGTGGGATGTTTATGTAAGCATATAATGCTACCGAAAATTCGCTAGACCTATTGTTTTTGGTTGTTTCTTTTCTGGCGTGGCGTTAGTCCTCTTTTCATGTTAGGAAGTATTGAAATGGGTTAATGCTTAAAACTGATTAGAATTTACATATTATTTCATTGGTTATACTAGTCCCACACAATTTTAAAGGAAAAACCTATTCATCGACACAATATGTTCGCAAATTTTTGACGTTTGCAACAGGTGGTTCTTTTGGCCATTCGCATTTTTTATCGGTAACTCCTCGCTAATACGTCAAAGCTACTCGAGGTCTTACTTCATCATCCAGGGATTTTCGTATGCTGTCTGCTTCACGCCCTCCATTCTATTTCATTCCCACTACTCTACTGATCATTCTATTTGGGCAGCCCGGTGAATAGCCTAGGTCCATGTACCTACCTTTTATTTCATACAGCTGTTTACTTGCTACACCAACGCTCGCAGAGTGTTGAACAGTTCTGACGATTTTATTCTGAGCTATAGCCTTCAACTGGCCTGCTGGGTGCCCAGAGTTATTTGTACGTCTGTTCCAGTTGCAGTGGGTTTTCGAAACGTGTGGTTGCAAATTGTTTCACCTTAAGACCTAACGAGAACCACATCCAGAAATGGGGGCTTGCCTTCTACATCCTCCTTGAACGTAAAGTTTAACGCCTCCGTCCACCCATTTAATACCCTCTGCACATTTTCGGACTGCCCCCTCTTGTAGATGGTTACTGCATCGTCAACAAACATCCATAGCTTCATGCTGGGAAAGGAATTGGAAACAAAGACATCGAGATGTTGCAAAGCCATTATGGCAATGATCGGTGAGCATGAATACCCTATGGGGGCACCCTTTATCTGCCAAAATGTTTCTCCTACATATTCTACACAAATAGAAGACAGGAGCACCTTTAGCAAAGCCCTGTCTTTATTTTATTCGTCATCTGGTATTCCAACTTGTTTGCAGAATTGTCCACCATATGAAAAATCAGCCATGTCAGAGCTGGGAAAGTTTTTCAATGTCAAAAGATATGAGGATTTCATCGTTTTCTAGCTTGATGTACTTTATCTCGCACAGCAGGTCTTTTGTCCTAAGTAACCTACAGGGAGATTCTGGGCCTTCTTTCGCTGTAGTGATGAGCTTTAAGGGACCTCCTTCTCCTTCTTTGTGCATTTTAATTTACATAAATACTCTCAGTAATTTCTGAGGCAGTTTCAATTTATCCATTTCTGGTTTCGTAAGATACTATTCTCTCTCCAACTTTGCAAAGCTTGCATCTATTACCAACGGCTCCTTAGTCTTTTCGTACATTCCTGAAAAGTGAGTCTCAGCCAGGACTTGTGCTTCATTTAGGTGTTTATCTACAACGACTGTAAAATTGCCTTGTCGGCCCTGCAGATCGTGATGTCATCCCTCTTTTTCAACATCTAAAGCAATTCAACTTGTGCTCAGGGTTGGTTTGCAACTCCCAAAGGTGGTTTTGCAATAGCAATCTGCTGCAACCTAATCCAAGAATTAGAATCCCAGGTTATCCAATGGAGTGCAGGCCCTGCAAGTAGTGGAGGCTATGACCAACTTCAAAATCTAATAGCAGACGAATGATCGAGACGAAGAAAGCATTTGGTGTAGTAGCCTGATGAATACAGTTGAACTAAGCCCCTCCAACCCCATAAAATCCTGACTGTCGAAAATGTGTGAAGATGTTGTGCCGACAAATCTCTTTTTCCTTTGGAATTGAGCGTGAGTAGTGTAAACAATGAACTTGAATTTTCAAAGTACAGTAAGTGGTGTGACATTTTTAAATACCATTACTTAAAAAAATAATTATTTGTTAATCAGTATTTTATGTACTACAAATTGTTATTACAGATGTAATGTAATTACTATATTATTTGCAGGGATGGATGGGGGAACAACTTCAGGAATTGAGAAAATGGCCACTTCACCTCCGTCTTCGCCGTCCAGACAATCTCTCCCTCAAAGAAAAGGGTTGTCAACTGTATCAGAAATATTAGAAAAATTCAAGGCATATAAAAGGAAAGGATTTAGACCAAATGTCCGAGTAAGTAATACCAACTTGATGATTTTGATATCCAGTGATCCGATGCTCGAGAAAGTAAAATTATACTAAGTTACATTCTTCAAGTTTCAAGGAGAGTTGCACATGGGCCTAAAATTTAGTGAAGAGATTGGCTGTCAGCACATCTTATCACAAACTGTATTTATTATTTTATTTAAATACTGATAAATTGAATTTGAATGAAAATTCGACACAAAGCCTACTGGCTTATGGCGTCGAGTATCCCCTTCTACCAATTTTTGTACTGTTAGGGTGGTATTAAGGTAGGGTAACACAATATCAAGACGTTTTTTGAAGGTGAGCACAGAAGGGGCTTTCACAACTTCCACCACCAGTAGCTTATTCCACAGGTTGCACACTCTGAAAGCAAATGACTCTTGTCATAATGATGTCCGGCAGCGTTATTTTACAACCTTAGCTCCGTGGTTTCTACTTCTAAGATCATCAGTGACAACAAGCCAAGATTTCTCAAATGGGTTATTAGAGTTAATAGTCTTATATGCAAAGATAAGATCTCCGCGAGAACGTCGACAAGCCAGTGTGGGAAGTCTTGAGTTGTCGTAAACGTTCACTGTACGGAAGATTGGATAAACCAATGGCCCTCTTTGTTGCACGTCTCTGGAGTCTTTCCAGTTTGTCCTTGTCGCTTTCAAGTCTGATCCACCAAGCTTGGTTTGCATATTCGATGATGCTTTTAACAAGACTACAGTACAGTTTAAGGAAGATCTTTGGTTGAAGCTCGTCAAATGTATTTCGGACTGCTGCTAGCACAGCATAGGCCTTGGCTACAACAGATTGGACATGTGTAGAGAAGGAAAGATCGCCATCGAGAATGCCACCAGCTCTTTCTGTGAAGCCTTATCTTGTAGTAGCTTATGAGAACCAAGGTCGTAGATATAGTCTGTTCCACATTATGCTTGCAGAAAACTAACAGTATGATGCCACGTTTCCTTGCTCTACGAGTGCAAAAACATGTCGATATCACAATTGCAGACTCTACAGAGTTACTGTTAGAGTTTACGAGTGGGATATTTACATGTTTTTGCACTCGTAGTGGAAGAAAACGTGGCGTCATACTGTTAGTTTTCTGAAAACATAATGTGGAACAGACTATAGTGCGAAGACGTTGGTTGCCATACCTAAGGATACAACACTCGTTTTCATTAAGGTTCATGTCCTCCACCCAGTTAGTAACATGATGAATGTTGTCTTGGAGGATAGCAGCGGTTGCAGGTGTGTTAGAAGGTGCAAAGAGTTTAGTGTCGTCCTTAAAAATACCGTGGTCGACTGAAATCTTGGAGGAAAAGGATTTGATAAACATTTCAAACAACATTGGACCTAACACACTTACCTGCGGAATACCGCTGCGTACAGGTAAAGGCTCTGACAGAGCTCCCTCGACTGAACATCGCTGGTGTCTACCTGACAGAAAGTCACCGATCCAGGCGAGAAGTGTTCCCCGTATGCCTTCGTCAGCCAGGCATTCGATTAGCTTGTTGTGAGGAATCGTGTCGTATGCCTTTGCGAGATCAAAAAATATAGTGTCGACTTGGGAGGCCCTCGTCAATCCACTGTGTCACTTTGTCCAGGTAATGTATGGGTTGTTGACCTCCCGAGGATTTCCCCGAATTGATTAGGGTGAAGATTATCGTTTTTAGCGAGGAAGTTTAGTATTTGTTTGTGGATGATTTTTTCGAGAATTTTGCCTGGTATGCTCGTAAGGCTAATTGGTCTATAATTGGATGGATTAGTCTTGGATCCTCCTTTATGAATAGATGTAACGTGAGCAGTCTTCCATTGAGTAAGTACTTTGCCCAGACAAATTGACTTCTCAAAAAGTGCTTTTAATGGCGAACAGAGTGCGGAGGCTGACTCTTTCAGAATAACTGGGTGGATACCGTCTGGACCTGAAGCAGATCTACTGTTGACATTGAGCAGGATGTGTTTCACTTCCTCTTCTGCAACTTCAATATCATCGATTACAGAGGTGTGGATAATCGATCTAATCTCCGGTAATTCAATTGGTGGATTTGTTTTGAAAACTGACCCCAAAGTAAATGTTAAGGGCAGATGCTTTTAGCGGTTGGTTTAGTGACGAGAATGCCGTGCTCGTCTTCCAGACTAACAATCGGGGAATGTGTTTTTTTGTTACGATTGGCTTACCCCCCAAATCGTTTTGGGATGGAAGAAGCACAGTTGGCAATCTCTTCTTCATACTTGCGCCTTGCGTGACACAGGCTGGAGATGCTTGTGTTGCAGCTGGCTTTGTAGGTCTCATAGTCGTGGAGGCTTTTAGACTGGGTGTAGATGTCCCAGTTCCTTTTTGTCCTAATTGCTGTGCGGCAATCATGATTAAGCCAGGGTAGCTTAGACTTGTGTAGGATCTGATTTGAGAAGTGTGGCGTGTGATTTAGAATGGCTTGGCTGATAGTGCGGAGGCAAAGGTCCCACGATTGGTCCACATCAAGAGAAGCCATTGAGCTGGCAAGGTCGGCATTGATGATATCGTCGCTGATACCTTCGTGGTTTGCACGACGAAAATTCAGAACAGGTTTGTGTGCTTTGTTATTGGGAGAGCAACTGATGAAGATATGCAGGCAACAATGGTCACTGTTTCCAAGTGGAGGAGTGGATGAGACACTTTCAACGTCAGAACTAGAATAGGAGGCGAGGACGAGATCGAGAATATGAGGAGTTTGATTGCCACGAAAGCGAGTGGGGAAACTGACGAGTAGATTTGATATTGCGGCTGGTAATGGTATCAATGAAATCATGTTCGAAGGGTGATAAGTGATCACTACCTAATCCCCCAGGTGATGTCGGGTAAATTTTAATATTTTTTTTAACCAGTCCAATCATTAATGTAATGGAACCAATAAAGGCCAATGTTTGATTCCAACATCTATGTGAAAGTACATTGTCTGACAAGTAAACTACAATGAATTTCTCGATTGGTAACTTCGTGTTTTACTTTGAAAAGAAGTGATGAGTGGTGTCATTGCGATGGTCCCTTTAAGGCTGGATCAGTGTTATCCACCCCTCTCTCCGTTAATGGCTCTCGTCGGGTCAACTGAGCCAGGTATTTCCTCTGGCGACGGGAACGGTGTCTTCCTTAGCGATGAGTACGGTCATTTCTGTTGTCAAACTCCAGTCAAAGCTGGCCTTTGCTGGCTTCCTTTGGCTGACAGGTCTTGAACTGAAAGGAGTCTTGACCTGCCCCTTCCCCTTCCTAAAATTAAAGGGGTGCAGGCGTGATGACTTCCCTGCCACTGGGGGTCTTATCCTGCCTTTGTGACGCCTCCTTTAGAGGTCGGAATTGGTGGGGATGAAAAAAGATTGGGGGGGGGGGAGGTCGTCATAGTGGGTCCCGTCCATCCTCAGCTCCACAAGTTTCTTCATCCTCTAAAAAAACCTGAGTGCTTTCTATATGGTTCCGATGTCTATTGGGCCTCCATGAGGGTGCCTGATGCCTGGTGTACCTCTGTGGTTCTCTTTCGTAACACTTTGGTCTCACTCCAGTGTGCCGTCTGGACCTTTTGTCAGTGATGACTAGGTGATCCCGTGGAGCAATATCCTTGAGGTTCTGTAGCAGCACCCAAGATGTGATTCCTTCTCCTCTTGATGGGCTTGGGGTTTGCGACTCCCTTGGCTTCCTTCTAGTGATCCCGAGTTTGGGACAATCCTAATTGGTTTTCCCATTCCCTCGTCACTCCTCTGGTGTCTGTCCTGGCGGCTGGTGCCTGCAGTGTAACGTACATAAGCTTCTTTGGCTGAGTGGTTACCTAAGTCGATTGCTTGGACTTCACCAGATTACAGATGGGGTCTTGTGACATCTGGGTGACCTTTGGCACTGCCTTGGTGATGACCGATTGCTTGAGCCTGACTCTTGCGTATGGCAGAAGATTGGATTCCGACCTACCCCTCTTGTTGCTTCTGTTCTGGCCTTGGGTAGGCGACCCTCCTGCCCGGATTCCATGAGGACTGGTGAGAGCTCTGATGGCAGAATCGTCAGTAGACACCTAGACACGCAGAATCTTGAACAGGACTGTTGCCCAATTCAGATGTGGGGGATCCTCCACGAAGCGGTGAGGGGAGTTGGGACTTGGGAATCCAACTATTGAGACGGGTTTCCGAACCTTCTGGATTTGAAGCGCCGGATCCAATGAGTTCCCTAGGGAGGACAAAGCATCTTGCTTCCTGTCGTTGTTCTCAGACAGTTGGCTGACTGGGTTCTTGCGATTGTATGGAGCCAATGTCCGAAGGGACGGTGGGTCCAGAAGAGATACCCTCTTTAAGGGTGCAAGCACATGGTGACTGGTTTCTTCCTGATTGGTCGTGATCCGACATTTTGATGCCGAAATATTCGTCTCCATGCACATGGACATCCGACATGAACTTCAGTCTTCGGTAAAGTCCTGATTAACTCCCTATGAATCAAAGTCACCTTGTCTGCCTTTGCAGTTTAAGACCGTTGAACTGTGGCAACTGGAAGAGACTAGTCGGTCTGGAGACTGTGGTCTTCTGGTCAACTACTGTTAGTGGTGGAATCCTTCTACTCCCTCGAGAGAGGTCTTGCATCCGTTGGGGATCCTCGTTGACGTGAAGACATCCAAAAAATATCCAAAGACATCCTTAAAAAAATACTGATTTTACCAAGTTGTTTAATTTTTTTAATCTAAATTGAATTCTAAAATTGTCCGCAAAGCATCAGACTACTAGTTTGGAGGCAGATATATATCGTTCTCGCCAACCTAGTATTAATTTTACCCCTGTCAGACTTATACCGTAACCATACTGCCACGCCCACGCGACACAGCTCATTCACGACTTTTCTGCTGCTGCTAATGCGTGGGGCTGGCCTTGAAAGACATGGGTCGGCGCGACACATAATTTTGTTGGTTCGATCCAGAGAGATCATGTTTTTGAAAGCTGACCAAATAATGTAAGTTGTAATTGTATGCAAATTGTATATAATGTTTACACAGTTACATTGAATAAAGAGTAATTAAATGAGTGGTTGTTAGCACTGGTTGGGAGGGAGGAGAACTGGGGGTTACGATTGTGGAGTGCTTTCCCGGGAGCTCCGGGACTTGCACTTTTTGGCTGCCAGTCTGCCTCTCTACAGAATTGCGTAATTTTTGGTAACCCCAAAAACAAACACACACACAATCTCACACCCTTACTATCACCTCACGAACATCCAAGCATGAACTTGCTTTTGGAGTTACGGTTTGCTTAATTAGTTTTCCACCCAGCGAGGTTTCTATGTGCCATTACAATAAATCGACGTTGTGTATTAAATGCCTGTGGGCAGTTTTATTTGGTAAAAATCGGGGGTGGACGGGACATTAAAGTACAGGATAATGACCGAAAACCGAGGGCAATCTTAAACAATGCTTAAGGGTGGCCAGCACCCAAGGGTAATTGTTTAAGAGGTCATTATTCAGGGAGGGAGAAGTATCCTGTATGTATAGAGCAAGCTGTTGGGGTATTCGTTTTCTGGACTATCTGTCTATACACAACATGAAGCGTTTAATTAATTTTGCAGTAGAGAAATACGACTGTTTAAGGGGTGAGCGTAAACTCCACTAATTCACAACTTTGATCTTAAAAAGCATTTTCCGGGAGGGAGGTGTACCGTAAACGCACGATTTACGGTAAGGCCACGCAAAGTAAAAAAAAAAATGGCTCTCAGACCCTCCTGCATCGATTTTTTTGTAAGAAATAAAAATAATTGACGCGGCATTAGTGACTTTTCCAAAGTCAACATTAGTTTGATCATTACTTTTGTGCCAATACTACATCAACTAAAAAGCCTCGTATCAAATTTTTTTTGGGGGGGGTTCTTGCATCAAATAAAAATTTCCGAAAAGTAGCATTTTAATGTGAGGAGTCAACCTTTCTCTTGGACGTAATTAGAGGTCGACCGAATTTCGGTTTCGGTTTTGGTTTCGGCACCGAAACCAGCAAGTTTTCGGTTTCGGCCATGAAGTTAACAGCACAGTTTCGGTTTCGGCCGAAACCGACGAACTGATTTCGGTTACGGTTTCGACTGAATCCTATGCTTCAGTTTCGGTGAAGCCGAAACACTTCTACTACCTGGCAGTATCCAATTACCAGGATGTATCTTGGTGGTGTTGACATCCAGGAGCACCATCACAGATCCTGCTTGCATCTGCCATGCCTATCAATAATAAATACAATTTTTTTTAAATCCAATTTTAAAATATTTAAATGGCTTCGTTGCACTGGAGGGAAAACATGCTTGCATTTGTCTTTGCATTGTTGCGTTGCATTTATGTTTTCAAGCAAAGCTCTTACTGACTGAATGAAAAGCCCTTTTCCGTGCCCTGGACTGACACAAAAAAAATAAGACTACTATTTTTAACCCTTTGTGGGCCACGAACGTCATATGACGTCCTCAATAAATGTCTCTGGCAGGCCACGAACGTCATATGACGGCCATTTAGTTCTCGTGATGGTTTTGTTTTCAGTTTCAGATCTTTTCACATGATTTTTAGAAGCCTGTGCTATTAATCTTGCTACCAAAATATGGGTTCATTTGTTTTCATCAAAACACAACAAATTGTACATAAAAAGGTTCATTACAAAATTTTTAATAATTTTATCAAGCAGACAATGTCAGTGCTTGTGCTTAATATCAGAAAAATATGGCCTGGGATGGTTTATTTGTAAATAAATCGTGGCGCGCAAAAATAAAAAATACACACGAAAGTCCTGCAGTCTTGTAGCAAGACTGCAAGTTCTTTTTTTTTTTTTTTTAATTCTGAAGCATTATTTTTGTTGGAGGGGTGGGAGGAGGGGCTGGTGGGAGGCCACCCATTCATGATTTTATGATTTTATTCCTGCTTTTTTGGCAAATTATTAAATTGATACTTTTCAGGTTTTGGTTCTGGTTTCGGTTTCGGCCGAAACTGATTGATCGATTTCGGTTTCGGCAGTGGTTTCGGTTTCGGCCGAAAGTGAAAAAAATGGTTTCGGTCGATCTTGAATAAAAGATCTTCAGCAATAAAAGATTCAACCACTATTTGGATGGATTGGTTTCGGAAGACGAACTTGCCGTTACGTCACGTGTGCTTGCGATTGTTTGTTTTAGGTCTGAAAACTACAAAAAAGGTAATTCAGGATTGCGTAAGTATCGGCGCAAACTGAATGTGGGACAAAATTTTTATGGGACTGGGGAATTTTAAGCCGGATTTAGGTGCAAGCCATTTGAAAACGTCATACACACCTTTTGATAGTCGCGACTTGTTCGTCCAATAAAAATTAACTTCAGTCTGAAAAAGCCTTTTTTATACCACAAAATGTTAACCCCGAGAACCATTTTTTTAACTTTGCATGGCCTAATTGGAATTTTGAAAAAGAGGATAATATCCACAAATACAATTATTATGTGCCAAAAAACTATATGAGCTTGAAATTCAGTCTTTTTTTCATTGGTGTCTTGCTTTATAGGCATTGCATAATCTGAAGGAAATGGGTTTTGAAGAAGACGAAGTTGTAGATGCCTTACGGATTACGGGGAACAACCAAGATGCAGCCGTAAGGATTATTCATGAAATGACGAGATCAGTGTGCAAGATAAAGGCTATTTGTTTATATTATGAAACTTTCATTATGGTTTACTGTAGTGCGAGTGGTTGTTGGGTGATCGACGGCCAACAGCAGAAGAAATGGAGAAAGGTCTCGATCCAGATGGCCCTATCTATAAAGCAATTATTTCTAATCCCATAGTGCAGTTGGGCTTAAATAACCCCAAGACTCTTTTAGGTAAGCCACATTTTCAGTTAATTCTTTCACAGATTTCATGGCTGCTGTGTGGTATGCAAAATGGCTGGGTAGCCCATATTTTAATTTGTTCAGCAGGGGATACAGAGCAGTCTGCTGCAGTCTTAATTTGAGGAATAGTCTCTTATTTTATTTTTATCAGTATTTTTTAGCAGGACCAGCATCACAGGAATAGAACAAGCATGCAATGTTAGCTTCTCTGCCCCTCCTGTTTGAAAGTAGGACCAGTGGGGGGAAGGAGCAAAGACCAAACGTGACTTGGTTTAATATCCATACTGCCCGAGTCCCTCGCTCATTTGGCATCGTCTCGTTATGCTCGAGGAGATTTCTTGTTGCAATGCACATGCAGCTGACAGACCAGTAGGATCGGCCGATACGAGTTTTTACTGATACGATACCGATAAAGGGCACACCAATCCGATACGATACTGATGTCGACCGATAATAATAAAAAAGAACACAATGAAAAATTTAATTTCATGCAAATGCATCTCAGTTTCTAGTTTTGCATGGGATCCAACTGCTATCCAAAAAGTTCTTTGCTGCAATAACAGCATTATTAAGACTTATTCCTACTTTTGGCTTCAGTACATACATCATCTAGATAGATTTTAAGTTGGTTGTTGTAAAAAACTAAAGCGTTAGAACCATCACATGCTACATTTTCATTATGAACTAAGCAAATGGCTTTGCTTTTCTCACATGGTTGTCGATTTTACCACGCTTGGTGTCAGTTTTGTGGGGAAAACGGTTACATTTCTTGGCTTAACCCCATGCTGCATACGGTTGCCTGCAGGTAACAGCTGACTAAACGTGAAAAAACT
>JAHWFP010090228.1:31240-47288 GCA_023313725.1 Lithobius niger
TGCAAGCTTTGTGAGGGGTCCCCGGGGACCCCGAGCAAAGCGAGCAGTAACAGCCTAGTGGTCAGCGTCCTCGTCTCCAAACCCTATTAATGCTGGTTCGAATCCCCCGACTGACCCCCAAAAAAAGTATCAGAAAATAATTCATGCATTTAAGGGTTAACAAATATCTGTATCGAAACCCTTACAGTGGTCCGCTACCGATATCCGTACCGACCAGACCTAAGTAAAAATGACCGAGCAAGTGTTCCGAAAGAAGTAGGCATTTTTCCTAATGCTTCAGTTCATAAGCATAGTTCATAAAGTATAAAGAACTAAAAACTGTCCAAAACATTTAAAAGGCACAGTAAAGTTTCATGTGAAGTGAACGTTGTAGCAACAAATAAATGTATAAAACCTGTCCCGTTTTTACTATGATTTAGTTATACCTTGCCCCAAACAATCAACAAGTTCATTTTTGTTTTCTAATTCGTTGCTCTCTTTAAAAACATCACAACGCTCACAATTTCAGAGGAAAAAATATTTCGTTTACCACAATATCTTTACAAATTCTCGACAGTCAGGTATTTTCTGGGGTTGGAGGGGCTCAGTTGGCTGTCTTCATCAGGCTACTACACCAAACGCTTCCTTTGTCATTGTGTTGAATAGCCAGGGATTCCAAGCTTCTAAGATGTACTTCACTGCTTGAGTTTGACTCGCATCCAAGAGAGGGCTGTGCTGATGAATATCGAGGCGCCTTCCAATCCAGGTGTTGGAATATGTACCGAGAGGTGAGTTCAGTCGTTACTGCGGTTAAGATGGTGCACCGACCCTCTTCGAATTAGAATAACTGACCAACTGTCGAAATGAAGAAAAACGTTTTGTGTAGTAGCGTGATGAAGACAGTCAACTGTGCCCGTCCAACCCCAGGAAAAACTTGACTGTCGAAAATTTGCAAAGATATTGTGGTGACGAGATCATCTTCGTTTGCAATTGTGTGTGGCTGTTGTAAGTTGGTTATCACCCCTGCCAACGACTATTATTAAAATTTTAAATGAAAAACTTGACCATTGCGACGGGTAGTAACGATGGTTAAGTTTTTCATTGGAGCCACAGAGACTTATGCAGTCATGCCAAAACTACTGAACCGAATTTGATGACATTTTGTATGCTGATCAAGAGTGTGTCATAAAAAGGGAGGGAGGTTCAACAATGTAGGTGAAACTGTTCCCCCCTCCCCCACCTTCGGGAAAACTGCTTTCCCCCTTTCCTCCCCAGATATAATCTCACGCCCTACTCCTGTATGTCAACATGTAATGGTGACAGCCCTGGATAAACCTTTGATCCAAATCGGTGGAATTAGCTTGGCAGGGGATGATATCATTTCTTTCTATGGGAACACGTTTCTATCAGTACATGGGTTAGGCTTGCTACACTGTAGAAAACTAGTGGCAGTTATTTATATTATGTTATCAATACTTTGCTTGGCTGAAACTTGGTTGGTTGTTTCTGATAAAATAATGAGCCAAGCTGCATGTGTTTACTGAGACCCAAGTGATGGACTTGCCCCTGTTGGTCTTTTTTTCAACATGTGTCACATATTGTTGGGTGATTGTGGTAAATGGTCATTTTCTGCTAATTAGGACCTAGCACATAATTAAGAATATAAAAATAGAAATAGAATAGAAATTAGAACAAAGTTTCCTTCTTCAGACCCCTTTCTTTATATATAAACACTAGCTGTCGCCCGTGCTATGCACGGGTGGTGTTTGATGCACCGTTTACAACATTGGGACGATTTGCTTTCTCGTGTGTTTGTTGCGAAAGGCGTGTAACCCGTCTATCTTTTTGCGCCCGCTGGCTAGGAAACAATGATGTACGTTTGGTTCGCTCACTTGATCCGGACTCCATGCACTTACATAACATAGCAATCTTTGTACACCGGCAATAAATACGCCTTTGTACAGCCAAATGTAAATCGTTAGCCCGTCAGCTTTGTCAATTTTGTCGAGTTTCACTAATCCTTTAATTTTAATCATCTACAGCGACAGAACCTTTAGCCAGCGTTTTAATATTAATTTGTATATACGTGAAACATTGTTTTATCCATTAAAGGTAACGTTTTCAGTTTGCGCACACTGGCTAACCAAACGCTGATGACTCCTGACCCAGACACCCCTCACGTTCATATGAATATTTCTACCATAAATAAATAAATACGCCTTTGTACAGCAAAGTCGAAACCTTTAGTCCGCTGGCTTACTCATTCTTTTTTTTTCAATATTTAACCGAGTTTCACTAATACTTTTAATTGTCCACAACGACAACTCAGGAGCTGACGGCGTGTTTCACAGTGCAGACAATACGTCGGAGGAAAGGAGAAGAGAGCAGAGGTGAAACATGGAGGAGTGATCGAGGGAAAACTTATATATTTGTTACAATTTAGAAAACAAAAACCCCCCCCCCCCCCCCCCCCTTCCCAAAAAAAAAACGTGGCGTGGTGACATGAGTTGGTGGCTGCTGTTACCAATACTCCGTAGGCGTCGAAAGATTCGTTTCAAACTGCATCATTCCGTAGATCCAAAACATCGTCCTTCGAGACTTGGGTGGTAACTGTTGACTGGAGCAGAATTGATTCAGGCTGTTTTCTTTCTTTAATTCTGATTCAAGGTGTTTTATACGATTGCAAATTTTCGTTTTTTTCACACGACTGTGCAGAAACTCACTTTGCGCCCAGTTGGTGCTTTTCCTTCCGTAATTCCACGTTTTCCTTTTTTAAGCCGTCTATTTTCATCGTAATGCAATTTCAAGGAACTTGATGGGTCCCTTTACGCTTCTGGAGTTTTTGTAGTATGATTAGTACTTAACAATAGTCATATTGAAAAGTCCCAATCCAGTGAGAGGTAGTGTGCATGTTTGTAAAGACATTGTTGTTGACAATCAATGCAGCATTGTTACTGTTATTATTAGACAAGTCTGTCTGGGCAGGATGGCCATTTTACAACATTGCAACTACAACACATTGTTTTGATTAATGTAGATGCTGAACTTTTATGATGATAGAGGATTCTCTACTTCTTACTGAAGAGGTTATTCCAGTAATTAAAAAAAAAATAAAAGTCCTGATGCTTTGTAGCCACTAAGTGTTCCCCATCCATCCTGCTCAAATGACAAGTTCATAAATTTCAGCGGCATTGCACAACAAAGAATCTGAAAGACGACTACCGGTAAAATCAGTGGCATCAGTTATGCCGAAAATGGTGACCCAGATATTAGTAAAAACCCTTGTGCAAGTGTTGTGCCTGTCAAAATTATGGAATGTGTAGTGCATAAATTCTGTCCTCGATCCTGTTTAATTTTATTTCAGCCTTCCTTCACATGCTGGAAAATCCCAACACTGCCAATCACTGGCTCAATGATCCCGACACGGCGCCTCTGCTAAGCCAGATCTTCCGCATCTACCATGCTGAAAAGCATTCATTGCAAATGCATGGACCAAACATGAGCAATTCCTGAGCTTGCTGCACCCTTCCCAAAATGCAGTGGGGAGGAAGTTGGGGTTTAATGTTTACCCAGTTCTTAAAATGTGTATGAAAGGAATATAATGTTTTAATGTTAACATTTCTTATAAATAATAAAGCTGTGCATTTTTTCTGAAATTTGTTTTCTGAAATTTATTTTATTGTATAAATGAAGTGTGGAATAATTCAACACTAAACATTTAATAAAAGTACACACTTTTCAAATGCCGTCAGTCATCTAGCAGCTGAAATCCCAACGGACTTTATTTGCATTTTATGACCAAGCGAGCCCTTGGGCCTATGACTAAGAAACTAGAGGGATGTTGGTAAAGAACAGTACTATCTTGTTCCAGTTTGCTGTTTGAGTTAACGGCACTGTAACAAAATGGTGCTTGGACCTTCGTTAAGTGCACTAGGCAAGACCAAAAATGTTTCTTTGTATTTACGGGGTTTGTACAGACACTGGAAAATTGTCTCCTACAATTAAAACCATTTGTTGTACATCAAAAATATACTCGAATATCAAACATTTTCATTATGACTAGTGGGTGTATTGCAGTGACGAAAGATGAAGCCGTGTTCGTTATCGCTTGATCTGTCTTCACTGCAAATGGAATCGGGTTTTCAGGTAATTACATTGGCTACTACTAAGAATAACATCCACAATATACAGGAAGGAGCGAAATTTAACCCTTTGAGTACTACATTATCGGCCCAGACATAGCTATTGCTTCAACCTTAGAGGCCGAATGATCGGCCCTGCTGATTGTTGAAAGCTGGCTATTGATTGGCTGGTTACAGCAGTCTAAATTTAGAGATAACCACTCAATTTTTTTTTAAATTGGAGGCATGTATTAGATGCATAAAAATACTTAGTTTCTAAAGCTACTAGTAGTAGTATTTCTGGGGGGGGGGGCGGCACCTACTTTTTACAGGGATGTGATTCTTCCTTTCAGCTGATTTCTTTTTTTGAGTTTTGAAATCGGCCTAAAATGCATTAAAACACCTATAAATGTTACAAATGTAGAAGTTTTCCTTTTTCATCCAGAATGGGTCACATCCCTGTTTTTAGACTGCACTGATAGAGGGTCACCGCCCCCCCCCCCCCCAGCAATATTTAGGTGGGCCTTCAAGTGCTGATCTCCGCTCGGCACGTAGTACTCGGGGTTAACAACTCCACACATCAGAACCAACTATAACAAATGACATTAGAACTAAAACGAAAATTTTAACACACCCTTTAGGGATGGGTGTGCCTGCTGAGTAATCGTTTTCAGCTCCTCTACAGATAAGATCGAAGTTTCCAGTCTAATTACTGTAAAACTGACACATTGGCTATGAAGGCCAGATTGGTCAATGAAAAAAAATGACACCTGCCATGAAAATATCCATTACCTGACGACAATTTCACGCTCAAATTCAAAAACATCAAATCCTGAATATGCGAATCTGCAAATTTTTGACAGGCTGCTGAGTAAGGATGGAAAATTTAGTCCGTCTGTCTTCTTCAGGCCATCACAAGTAATTTACAAAATTTACATTATTTACAATGTTTGACGTGCATCTACTGTTGTGGAAAGCAGACCGCGACGCGACTCGTAGCCCTCCGTATTAACAAGGCGGCTCAATGCCATTTTTTCGCAAGGCGCTCGCTTAGTTCTCTGCTGACGAGATGCTGAATTGAAGGATTTGAGGGGGGCCTTGTAGGTTCATAAGCACTGAATCGCGGGATATTCGTGCTGGATTGCAAAGTAAGATGGTTCGTTTTTTCCATTACCTGAATTTTAAGCATTCTCCTTCTACTGTTTGTACTAGTGATTAACGACGTGGAGCCTTGCCAGCGTCGCTACCCTCTGCACATCGGAACTGCACAGCCTCCTGCATATATAAGCAGAATCGACGGCTGTTGCTTCATCTTTTTTTTAGGTCTCGACCACGTCGGACGTGTGTGTACTGCTCTCTATGGTTCCTTCTCTTCAACCCCGGGAACCGTTGGCCCGGATGGTTACTCCACCTCCACCTGCTGAAATCCAACACTCGAACCCTCCCCTACCAGGGTTCCCCATCCCTCCTGCGGCCGGGGTCGGGTTGCCCGGGAACAGTTGACTTCCTCCCACGGTTCCGCTCGCAAGTCTCTCTCCGCCGGCTCTCACTGGTCCTACCCCAGATACGGCAACCACTTCCCCTCTTCCATGTGGCCAACCATGCCAGGTTCCCGGCTTACTGGCTCTACAGGACGAGCTATTTTCAGCCAAAGAACGCTATGCTCGCCTTAACTTCAAGTCAAGGCACGACGAATAGCAGCCAAGGGGGAACTTCGCCGCCCTTATCGTTCCTCCCAACTCTCCACCGGTTCCCAGTCACCCCGACGGATCCGATGGTTGGGCGACTTCCACCCTCAAGAAACCTCTCTTGTTATGATGACGCCGATCCAGCAGTCAGTGGACTCCTCCACTTTTCACCCAGTTCCTGCCAGACCGTCGCATCCCCCGCCAGACGGTTTCGACGATTCTGCATTCATTGCCAGTATTCCGATTCCCTCGGTTACCTCAGAAGAGGCACCTTCCCTACATGCTTATTTTGCCCTCTCCCCTTACCGGGAGATGCTGATCCTTCGGAAATTTCTCTTCCCGAACTCCTGAAGACAGTGGAAGATATTATGCCGGACTGTTTTCTATATAAGCCGTTACCTCAACCTCCCGAACCAAACAAGAACCATGGCTTGTCCACAGGCTTCGGCTTTGGTCTACGGGACCGACTTCCATGCCAGCAACCGGTTCTCGGTCAGTCTACAACCTTACTCACTACTCTTCTCCGCCCCTCTTGAACTTGATACAGATCCCCCACGACCGGGCCAAGAAACTTCGTTTTTCCATCCCACGGTTGACGGACCACCAACCCCCGGAACTTCGACACGTACCCTCAATCAGAATTCCTCACAGCCGATCTTAAAATGGATTTCGGAACCTCACTGTTCTTGCCTCGCAAGGTCTCAGTTCCAACTGCGGTTCTCCGCGATAACGACCGCTTACTTCGCCTCAGTAATTCCACCCTCAAGAAACCTCGCTTATCTTCTTATGACGACGCTGGTCCATAACAGTCACCCTCGTCCGTCAGGAAGCCACTGTAACGGTGAATCCACCAACGATGGGATTGGGCAAAACATGCTGTTCAAGTTGCTCCCAATCCAGACCGGCTAGGCTTCTACAGTCACATTTTCTGTGCCCCAAGAAAATGGGGGACCTCCGACTCATCTTCACTCTTTGACCCCTCAATCAGTTCATCGACAACCCTTATTTTGAAACGGAAACGGCGGAATCCATCCGTGCGTCACTTCTGCCCCGTGACTGGACAATTTCTGTAGATCTTGCGGACGCCTACCTGCAGGGCTATCATGCCTCTGTCCGCCACCTCTTCCGATTTATGACGGCACAAGATGTTTGGCAAACAAGAAACACTTAAATGTAGCCGACCTCATGGAGACTTTTTACCGTCCTCAGAACACGCCTACCGGTATAAGAAAGTGTTATCACATTGCTTTTGTTAGCGACAAGTAGTAACTCCACGCTAGATGAAAACAAATGATCAATATTGGCTGGCTACAGATTCGGATTCTCCCCATGGCCCCAGTTACTACCATTTCTACCATTGGCACATATTTATCAATCGAGGCCTATTTCATAACTAGGATATTGACAAAATCTGGCTTTTTTTTTTTTTTTACGAGGACTATTGCCATTCTTTGGTTTGGGGGCTTGAGTATTGTCGTAATTATGATCTACGAGTCGTAACACTGTCCGATACAGCATATATATTTTGTATCACGAAGAATCCGGAAGAACCAGGAAGAATAACACTATACCAACTTCAGAAAAATTTACCAGTTCAGCTTAAACCAAAAGTTCCCTCATTAAATTTTCAGTGAAAACAAGAGGCCGTTCACCTTCATCAGAACGCAACGAGGCACACAATTTTAAAAGCGATCGTTACATGGTTGTGGCTACCATCGAGCAGACGACGCGTGAGTGAGAGAAACGCTGATCTATAGACATTTACGCACTCAAGCCCCACTGCTTGTCACATCAGAACCTACTGATTGTTCCATCAACACGTGGGAGGCACCAGTCAGGTTCATGAGTGGAACCTTCTTGCCCTTGAAACGAAGAATGGCCAGAGATTCAAGGGCCCTCAGATGCCCTTCTTGGAGTGAATTGGAAGAAAGCAAAACTATCGTGGAATTCCAAGCAATCTGGTGCTGCTGATGTTTTACATGCTGGGCGATGCCGTTGAGATTGTCACCCCTCTTTACAGATGTAATGTGTTCGCCTTTCCTCTCGAGCAACTGTCTCTTGGTCTCGCCAATGTAGACGGCATTGCATTGGCCGCATGGGACACAGTAGATCACACCCCTCCTTCGACCCAGGTGGGGGTGGGGGAGACGGTGCACTCACAACTAGTGCCTCGGCTGGGTTCCTGCGCTTCTGGCAGTGGTATAGTGTTATTTTTCCTGGATAAGCCACTGTAAATGGCGGTTGCCGATCTTTCAATATATTTGGTATATCCTTGAATTTTGAAAATTGCATAATTTGTGCTCCATTTTGAAAAGATTTATTAGTTTGAAATCTACCTTCGCAGGTCACACGAAACATGTCTTTATGTTTTCCACTATAACCGTGCTGCCAAAGGTAAATTTTAACAATGGTAGATGACTAATCACAAGGCATGCGCATAACTGCATGCAATGTTTCTTCAAGATGTCTACAGCGCATCGTTAGTGTTAAAAATGTACTTATTTATTCAATAACATTGAGATTAAATTCTCTTAAAATGCTTTAGAATAACCATCATCAACCTAGAATAATGGACATGGTAAATTGCAAAACAAAACGTTGAAGTGAATAAAGACATAAAAATTAAAGCACAGGTAGCTATACATCGTGTCGCAGAAGTCATGGTCATAAATCAACGGAGGTAGAACTGATCACATCTATCAAAAACAACCCTATAATACATACTCCAGAAATGACTCGTTCCCGAGATAACGGGGCATGTTTCCCAGGGTGACACAGGCATAGTCAGCCAACTTTCAGAGGCAGCAAACCACATGCTTAAAAAATGAAACAATACGTGACGGTGAAGACACGCTTCGTTCCTTACAAAGTTATTGCTTATCCGTCCTAGACGAGGCGCCCACGCTTTAGGGTTGTAGGTAATTGCTAGAAACAAAGCAAAACGCCCAAAAAATATAATAAGTTGGAGTCGCCTAGACGGTGGCTTTGACCGCTTCCCCAGAAGGAACCTTTCGTACCTCATGCAGACTGAAAACGTTGTTGCACACTGCCATGACGAAACTAGGAGTTCATAACAAATGTTCGAAGTGGCCCCCATTTGCTTGAATGCATGACGCCGCTCTTCTACTGAGAAACGCACGAATCCTTGCACAGACCCCCTGTGGTTTTGCTTACCCTGCTGAATGCATCATGAACACGTTGGCGCAATTCTGCCTCGGTGTCTACGCTGCGTGAATAAACAAGTCCCTTTATGTAGTCCAATGGATTGAGATCAGGTGAACGGGGAGGCCACGGAATTGGGTCTCCTCGGCCAATCCATCTCTCCCCAAACTGTTCGTTTAGATACTGCCTCACAGCAAGCAGGAAGTGGGGTGGTGCCCCGTCGTGCTGGCACACCATCCTCTGCCGTGTCCCCAGTGGGATGTCCTCGAGCAGACCAGGTAATTCATACTGCAGGACAGTAAGATTTGCCGCCCCTGTAAGCCTGTTGGGTAGAATGATCGGTCCGATGAGGTGATCTCCTACAATACCAGCACACACATTGATTGAGAAACGATGCTGGTTTCGCGCTTGCAGGGTCGCGTGAGGATTTTCATACGCCCAGACATGGGTGTTGTGGAAGTTCACAATTTCATCTCAGGTGAAGGCGGCTTCATCAGTACACAACACTCTGCTGAGGAAGAGAGGGTCTGCAGCACATCGTTGTTGTAGCCACTGGCAGAATACGACCCTTGCCGGAGAGTCGTTCTCAGCTAGGGCTTGCATCCGCTGCAGATGATATGAGCGCAGCAGTCCATCATGCAGGATCCTCCAGACAGCATTACGGTCTTCGTTTTCTGCCAAAGCAATCCGCCTTGTGCTGATTCCTGGTTCGTCATCCACCCTCCGTAACACCCGCTCTTCCAGTTCAGGGGTACGAACAGTTCTTGGCCTTCCTTCTCGTAGTGCTACCTCAAATTACCCGCGCTAACACAGACGTTGGTGAAGCCAAATAAACATGCGACGGTCCGGATAACTCGCATCATACAGCCTGGCTGCTTCTACAGAATTGCTGTCGGCCCGACCGGTTATGTAATGCATGTCAGCTAGCTCTAGGTCGGTGAAGTTAACTGCCATACTCTAGTAAAGAAATTAATCGGAAGTTTTATCCTTTTCCTCTAAACCAAAGAGATTAAAGTGGCGCTATCACCGATTGAAAGCAGACGAAATCTGACATCTAGCGCTATGTAGTACTATCTAGCTGTTGCTTGCACCAAGCGAAGGAATGCATAACGGCACTTCTTTTAACGAAACAAAGAAGCCACGACATCCTTAATTATTGAGTGGAAATTTAGTTCGTCTTCGTGCACCTGGAAGCAAGCTATAAAGGTTAACAATATCACTGGCGCTAGATGGCGCCATGGTATTTTCGTTCGCATTTCAATCAAGTGATAGCGCCACTTTAAGTGGGAGAAGACTTTTCTTTCCACAAGAAAAGATATTACTCGGAAGTTTTATCCTTTTCCTCTAAACCAAAGAAATTAAGTGGGAGAAGACTTTTCTTTTCACAAGAAGAAGTCTAGAAGTAATGAGAAGTTCTACATTTTTTTACCAAACCAAGTTTGACTTTTTTTTCATCATGGCTGTGTGGCATGCGCAACAACGCTTTCAGTCTGCATGCGGCACGAAAGGTTCCTTCTGGGAAAGCGGTCAAAGCCACTGTCTAAGCAATTCTAACTTACTACTTTTTTTGGGCGTTTTACTTTGTTTCTAGCAATTACCTAGCTGGGGGGCCTACAACCCTAATGTGTGGGCACCTCGTCTAGGACGAATATGAGCAATAACTTTGTAAGGAACGGTTCGTTCCTAAGCGTGTCTTCACTATCACATGTGGATTCATTTTTTAAGGATGTGGTGCACTGCCCCTGAAAGTTGGCTGACTATGCCTTTGTCACCCTGGGGAACAGGTCCCGTTATCTTGGAAACGAGTCATTTCCGGCGTATGTATTATAGGTTTTTTTTTGATAGATGTGATCAGTTCTACCTCCCTGTTGATTAATGACCATGACTTCTGAGACACCCTGTAGATACTCCTTGCATTATCTCAATATTTGTATAAAAACTGGCTTTTCATAAATTGCATTATAATTTATAAACACTACAAAAAATAATACACTTACATTAGTACCATTCAGAGCACATAAGTAACTTGCTGCCCATATCTTGTATGTTATTGCCATATAACATTTTTACGCGATATGTAATAAGTCACCGTCTTACCCCATGCACAGAAAATATCTTTATATTTGGGCCAAATCAGTTTCAAAATGGCCAGAGGCAACCAGGCCTGTTGTTGTATTTTACTTATTTATTTTTTAACCCGGTGGTGTCTTGAACAGAGGAGGTAAAACTGTACTTGTGCCCGAGCAACTACTGAAAGCAAGTAAAAAATACCACAAATACTTTTCACACTTCCATTTTTAACAAACTGAACTGACATAGACTGTTTGCATCTTTACAGTTAACACACCACAAGAAACAGTAAAAATACTAAAAACATTAATGACACCAATATATTTAAAAAAAAAAATGCTGGGAGTAACTACCAAACTACAGATTAACCCATAGTTAGGCACTTTGCACCATTTGGTTAACTGTAAAACAGGTACAACGAAATTATAAAATGAGAAGTGGGCTACACGAAACATCAGCATGTTTCAAGTTGCAATTAGATTCCAACTTAATAGGTAGTACTGTATCTGCATCTACCTACATAAAATATCTGCATCCAACACAAACATAGAGCACAATACTAAATAACGGGGAAATTAACTTATTCAAAGGGACAAAATCCTTATTTTTCTGGCTCCTTCGTGCCTTGTTTGGGCCGTAGAATTTTTGCCTCATAAGGCCATGCAAAAAAATTGTATGGTTTACGGGCGAGGTAGCAAACTGAAGCACCAGGCAACCAGGCATTTTATTTTATTTAACTAACCACATTTCTTTGACGTGTACCTAACTCAAGACTGAAAGAGTTTGCAGTCAACCTAAAAAAGTATAATAATATTCTGCTAATGTTATTTTTGTCATCTAGTATTAAAAATATTTTAGTTTTTGCCAAATAGCTTCTTACTGGTTCGAGGTAAAGGTTTAAAATTAGCACCACTGAAAAGCTCGTTTCAAGCCGGTTAAAATGGTATACTGGACTATCAAAAACTGTCAACATTTGGCGAAAATACGATTTTTAGCGGGTGGACGAAGACTGAGATAAAAAATTTTGACCCCGCGATAATTTAAGGCACCCGAACGCGCCTGTAAACCAAACAATTAACTTTGCATGGCCTAACTTTAAAGTAGCAGCATTCAAAAGCTCACGAAAAAACCATTAAGACAGAGTACTTAAAACATCAAAATAAGAGTATTTTGCCGGTTGAAAATTGTTTCTATTACCCGGAGTATATTATCTGTGTTGTTATTGCATTCTTTTCCTGAGGGTTCTCCTGGAGGTTTCTTGACGCTTTTGATTCACCCACTCTCGCAACCCAGTGCGCATGTGCGACGTACTCCTCGTCTATGTAACGCAGGCTCGATCGAGCGGCTGCCATCTTTTTGTTCCTTTTCGTTCAGTCATGGACATGGTGGTGACACAAGAGGGGAGGTAGGGCGGGTACAGGTAATGTATGTTTCCTCCGGGCAATAGAGACAATTTTCAGCTGGCCAGGCAGGAGGGCCGGCAAAATACTCTTTCTAATGCCCTTCGGAAACATAAATTACCTGTGTTTTTATTGCATTCATCAGACCTCGTTCACTCTGGTGGTGGGTGCCACCGTGACGGGTGTCCTAGGGTTGCGAGGTGGTTCCCCTAGAGTCAAAGACCTTGTGATTTTCTTTGAATGGAAAATCCGGGGAGATGACTCCAAGTTGGAAACATAGAAAAACATTTTGCAATTTATTTGGAGCCCTTTCAAAGTGATGAGAAACAGGTGAATACCTGGACGTCGGTGGCTGGTCTTGACTTTCGCTGGACATTCTTGCGGTGTTGATAGTTTCAGATGACGTGTTGATTGAAGGTCAAGTGTTGATTGAAGGTTAGGTCTAGTGTTGATTGAAGATTGCGGTGTTCGTTAGGTTTTCAGGTTGATTGTGATGTCGAGTGTTGAAAGTTGATAGTTGGCTGGAAAAAGTTCATTGCGGAACAGGTTCATTGGGTTTTGTATATTTTATTTCCATCATCGACAGGGATGGTGGAGATGATGGCGCACATGATAAGAAATTTGATCCGTTTCAGGATGAAGTGTATTAACGGATTTTGTCTTGGGGACGTTTGGGTTAGTGATGATATTCTTTAGTGAGACATCTCGGTGTTGTTTTTTTTTTTTTTTTTTTTTTTTTTTTGGTGTGATGGTCCATAAAAAGGGGAGGTTCTTTTCTTTTCTTGTTTCAAAATTTGTCTTGTAGTTGTTGCAAAAGGTTGGTGCAGATTTTATTTCCTTTTCTCCTTCGGGTTGATTGGTTTCGGTCCCCAAGCTTGGGTATTTAATTTTTATTATTTTCTTGGTCTTTACTTGAGATGGTTATGGCTTTGTGGTGAAGTTGAAAGTGAACCCTTTGGCTTTGGTTCTGCATGAAAGACAAGGTAGTGACCTGGTTCTGGTGTTGAAGTTTTGCTTCATATTTGGTGTGGCAGGCACGAATAATTCATTGTCGTCGTATTGCCAGATTGATTGAGATGAAAACTTTTCTTGTGGCAAGTTGACGGTTACGGATAGCCAGTCCTTCATTTGGCCGTCATTGGTGGGAAATGGCTTCCTGGTTATGGTAGTTGAAGAATCCGATGCTTGGTGAAGAGGAATATTGAGTGTTGGCGGAGTCACAGCTTCCGGCGAAAAATATCGGGGATCGATCGGTTTGGAAGAAGAAATTCTTTTCTTACGTGGAAATCTTGGTGATTTCTTGTATTGAAGTTTCCATGACTTTGAAATGTTGTGTTGAAGCACTTGCCAGGCGTTTGGAGATGTAAGTGGTGTTGAAAACTTCTCCGTGCTTGTGGTTTGGTTAAAGTTGTTGATAATGGTGTCTTGTTCATGTACTTTTAATGTTAGTTGATCGTTGGCTGCACAAATTGAAGATATGTGGCTGCAGATGACGCCTAGGGTCTTGTGTAAACCAGTGAGGTTTTCCAGGAGACTAGTTCCGGTGGAGAGCAAGGAGAGTTGGTTTCGTTTGACTCGACCGTTTCGTTCTCGGTCTCGTTTCGGGGAGCTTGGAGTGTTACGCTGATTTCAGGTGATTTGGGAGTTGCCACGGAATTGCTTGCAGTCTTGTCGTTTGTGGATAATTCCGGGGATTCCATGAAAATGGGGAGTGTTCTTTGAGTCTTTTCATTGTTCGTGGTTGTGCAGGTTTTCGCTGGTGAAGGGGTAGCTGAGCATGGTGTCGATGAGGATATTGGAGACACAATGTTCGACAAGCGGGTGGAGTTTCCAGGCATTGCTGGCAGATTTGAGGAATTTTCCCGTAGTTTTTTCTTGTGTATTTACATTTTTCTAGCTGCACTTTTCCTTCTCATCCGGAAAATTTCCCGTGAGGTTTCCCGTGAGTCTTGCATCATTTTCCATGGGTGATGCTGACTTCACTTTGCCTCCTCTTCTTTTCGGCATGGTTGTGAAATGGGAACACTTTACGTGTCCCGCTTTTTTGGTCCCGCATGGCATTTTGGGAAGGTTGATGAGGGGGTTGGCGTTGAAGGCTTCTCGGTTGCATGGAGAAGCCCCACATTTTAGGGCTCTTGCGTGTTTTTTTTTTTGGGAGGGGGGGCTTGTACAGTGGTTTCCATCTTGTAATGGGAGAAACTTTTGCAGATCATCTAGGTGGCATTTGTAGTGGTAGATGGTTGGGAAGTGTGCATTCTTTGGAATGTTTTCTGCTTGTTTGGAAGTATCCTTGAGTTTTCATTTTTTTTTTGATTGGTTAGCCAGTCAGTCTGACAGTTTGTCCGAACGTTTTCTTACTTGCTTGAAGGCTTAAGGTTTTTTGTTAGTCCGTTGGATCGTTCGGTTGCCTGCTTGGGTGTCTAAAGGATTTTTTTTTGTTGAATGGTGATTAGCTTGGTTCCTTATTGGGTTGAAATCATTTTGTTTGTTTAGACGTTTGATTGCGTGTCTACACGTTGGATTGTGTGTTTTGTTTTCTTGCTTTTGTGCATGTTCGGCTTGTTGCGTTGTTGATTTTTGGTTTGCTTCTTTGCATGGTATCTTGCTTGCTTGTAAACTTGCTTTTGCCTGATTGTTCGTTGGTTTTCTTGCCTGTTGTTAGTTTGTTTTGTTTTGTTCTTTCCATTCAAGCGTGTTTGCATGTGTGCCTCTTGTTGATTGTTTGAAACTTTACTAATGACGTATCTTGGCAAACGGGACGGGATGACGATTTGACTTTGAATTCTTGCATGAGTAGTGGGTCATCATTGGGACAAGCTGTCCAATTCTTGGCTTTTATCCTTGAGATTTTGTCGTTGCGTGAGTGTGAGTCACGAATGAGACGAGGCGACGATGATCGTCTTGATCTTCCGGTTGTGAAGACGAGCTGTCCTCCATAATTGTTAGGATCTTGGTTTCAAACGTTTGAAAATTTTACTCATTACAAACGGGGCAATAGGACGGCAGATGTCTTGACTCTAGATTCATGTGTGAGAAGTGGATGATGGACGAGACAAGTTGTCGTAGACAGGCTGTCTAATTTTTGGCTTCAGTTCCTTGAAAATGCAGTCATAACGTGAATGTGAGTTCCAAGTGAGACGAGGCGGTGACAGCCATTTTGACTCTTTAGCTTCATGCACGAGTTAAGGATGATATTCGAAGATAGACTGTTTGATTCTTGGCTTATTTTGCTTGCTTGGTTGTTTGTTTGCTTGGTTGATTGCGTGTTTGTTTCCTTACATGCTTGCTTGATTTCTTGGTTGTTTGCATGTTTGATTACTTGCTTGCTTGTTTTCTTGTATGTTCGGTTGGTTGTAAGTTTGTTTACTTGATTGTCTTGTTTGTTCTTTTGCTTGTGAAGACTTTGGACATTGCATGAGTATTAGTCTTGTGTTATACAAGGTGCAGATTGTCTTACTGTTCGTGATGTTAGCCTGATTTGTGTGTTCCGGATCAGATCAGTTGCTTGAGACCAGCTGTCTAAGTAGAGGCTTTGAAGGTCGTGACAATGTCCTTATGTTGATGAGCTAAATTCGTGAAAATGAAGATAGTCTTGATTCCGTATTTGAAGATTGTCTTGAGTTGCTGT
>JAHWFP010090228.1:47388-61042 GCA_023313725.1 Lithobius niger
CCCCAACCCCCCCCCTTTTTTTTTTAGTTCCTTGGGCTGTGCCTAGGGATTTGATGAGACAGAAGCTGAAGATCGTGTTGACTTGTAGTTGTTCTGCTGTGTTGTTGTTTGATTCGTCAACGGGTTGATGATCCATCTTGCAGGTTAAAGGTGATTTTCGGATAGAAGCAGTTGTCTAGAAATGCAGGAATTTACCGTCTTCGTTTGAAAGGAAAGCGATGTTTGTCTTGGTTTTATGGAAGAGATTGCGGACGGGGCTCAAGGCGGGAGACGTGAGCGAGCCGTGTCATGATGAGCCGATGCGGTCAGCTGGGGAAGAATGCGTTGACAATCGGCTGGGACCCCGGGCGAAGCTAGCAGGAGCGAAGGCGAAGCAACGCCAGTGGTGAAGGCGAAGCAAAGCCGAGGCGTAGGTGGAGCCAAGTTTTGGGCTGTAGAGGCGGGTGTCAATGCAGCTTACTTCGGTGCGAAGCCGGTCACGGAGATGGAGAAGGTAATGGGAAGAGATGGCAGTTTGTAATCCATTTTGGTGGGTCGGCCCCGATGGGCTTCGGCAGCAGCCGTGTCTTGAAGCGGTGAAGGTCGGAGGCGAAGCGGCAGGAAGGCCAAGTGCCGGCCGGCGAAGTGTACGGGTTCCTTCCTTTGGTTGTCAGGTTGGCAGAGCGCAGCTGCGGTCGGGTGAGGTGTAGGCGGCAAGATGCGAGTGTGCCGGACAAGAAGACTGAGAGACAGTAGGTGTCAATCCAGATAGGGCGAAGCAGCCATGGCAGGGCCAGTGGTGTAGGCGAAGGCGAAGCTGGACAGGAGAAAGTGCAAAGCGACCGTCGCGGTCGGGTGGAGGAAAAAAAGATGGCAGCCGCTCGATCGAGCCTGCGTTATATAGACGAGGAGTGCGTTGCACATGCGCACTGGGTTGTGAGAGTGGGTGGAGCAAAAGAGTCAAGAAACCTCCAGAAGAAAGCATCCCTCAGGAAAGGAATGCAATAAAAACACAGGTAATTTATGTTTCCGAAGGGCAATAGAAATTCAATTTTGGGGTAAGCTATCATAAAAAAGAATTTTCCAATTCTTGGTAAATAGCCTTACGAATCACAAACAATAGAAATAGGCTAACAATGACCTTGTAAACAACACTTTAGTTAAACGAAACTTGTCATTTATACATACCACAACACGCACTAATTCAAACCCTCCCATTTTTCTTGTCAAAAAAACAAACGTTACGTGTCCCCTTACAAGAATTTGCATTGCGGCCAAACAGCCTCACTCCTACAGCAATCGCCATGCGGCGAATGTCCTCGGAATTTGCAAAGTCGTTACTTCTCCCTTTCCTTATAAAACATCGTCCATTGCTAAGAGTATACAAGTCAAATGGTGATGGGTCCAAGTTAATTTGTACCACGTACAGGTCTTCATCTCTACTGGAGTCGGCAATGGCTTCAACAGGGATAAATCTAACATCAATTTGAGGCGTAAGTAAAATAGGTGTTAAACTATGACAAACAGAGTTATCCAATGCCACGCGCACTTCATCACGACCTTGGCGTGAAACAGATGTTCCCTCAACTTTGCCTTTACTATCAACACCGAAGAAGATACCTCCGCGACGATGAGTGTTGAGCATTCCACAGATGGTCTCCTTGAGACTGTCCATGTGTACCGTGTTAATGTTCGGAACAGGCCAGAATTCATAATTATCACGATCCTCAACGTTAAGCAACTGGCCTTGCTTGTATTTCAGATGCGGCTCATGTTCTAGAAGAAAAAATGAGAAGACATGTCGCAACTGACCATTGTGAAAATTTTGTAAATGGGGTGGGGGACAAAAAGGTGTAAAAATTTGTCACAGCAACAAGCAAGGTGAGTTGAAAACCTATGTTAAGTCTTAAAAACCGGTAAACGGTGTTACTATGGTTCCTACAATCATCGTAGAAAAATACACTTAGACCACGAATGGAACAATCTAGAAGATAGAAGAGTTTGCTTGAATTTTTGGTGATAATACTCAGTTTTGTTACGAAATACAGTCTTGAAGTCGTTCGATCACCTCATCAGAAGATTGAAACACAATAACAATCGAAACTAGCCTATTACTAAGAATTTGAAAAACTTGCTGCCAACCACTGATCTATATATCACTTCTCTGTTGCTCACTCTTTCTTTGTTAAGCAAGTCTACCAGCTAGGGGTACACCAGCCAAATGATATCAGCATACGAAGCACCATAAATATTCATAAGTAGGATGTTTTGTCGTTAGAACTGGCAAATGGTGAGGGATTCTGAGGATCTCCATTTAAACCTCCTTTACTGCACCTGTCTGGTAACCTTTGCCAATGTCGGTCGCCACTTGCCAAATGGCAAGGAAAATTCTGTAGTTGGCAACTAATTAACAAATCCCGATGCTTAATTTGTCATATCTCGAGAACCATATTAGCTACAAACCAGCAGTTTGCGGCATTGCGTGCAGAATTACAAGGGCTCTCCAACCAAGTGTGCAATACTGTTGCTAGCCACTTTAACTGAATGGAGATCTAGATTAATGCAAACAACATGTAAGCATTAAGATAGCAGCACAACTGCTAAAATTGTTTCTACATGGCGAGTGCATTTTAATGTCTACTGGCTGAATGGCGAGAGCCACATAATTCACATTCGTGAAAGTTGCTCTCAGACCAAAAGGGGGTAGGGTTGTTGGCAAAGCTCCTGAGTTGGTGCTTGGTGGGCAGAGTAAGACCATCACCTTATCTTTTATCTTATTTTAAGCCGTGCCACAGTGGATGACCAATTCTCTCCCTCCATGTCACCCTCGAGTCCTTCCGAGGACGAACATGTGAATACTCGTCTACTCACAAAACTGTGAAGAATATTCTGCAGAAAGCCAAAACGAGGTTTCTTCTCCTCAGTTATCCACCAAATTGGGTTAACCGAAAGATCAAGAAGCTTGGTGCACTAGACTCTGAGGGAATTGCTGAGGCAGGAAACATGTCAGATGTCTCCATAGGTACCCACCAAAATCCAAGAAGATATTTAAATCAGGGAAAGACCATCGACAATCCCCCCCACCCCATCCTTCCCAGCCAGACAGAGGCCTCCCTTCATGAACATACGTACCGCAAGACACGAGAACGAGAAGCAAAGTCCGGTGCCTTCTTCCACTCCCCCCCCCCCTCCTCCACTGCTCCCTCAACCACCACCTCATCTCACCAAACACTCAACCCTGTGTTTTGCCCAGAGCTCTGTAGTTTTCTGCATTCCTTGCCCAGAGTGTGTCTTTCTTCATTGGAGAGACGCGTCGACAGCTCCACACTCGGGTGAGTACCACTCGTACAGTGTATCCCATGGTTGGAGTGGTCATCCATTGCTCTACCAAGAACAATCCACCGAATGCAAGAAAACTATGATCTTGTTGAGATCCAATTCCTTGAGAGACTCCACATGAGAGCCTTAGAATCCTTCACCACTTGCCAGTTCATCCCTCTTATGAATATTTGTGGTCCATCATATGCTGATGTCAATCGCTTGTGCCCTCCGAGCTGGCAAACTAGTTTAACAAAGAACAGAGTGAGTAACGGAGAAGTGATATATAGATCAGTGGTTGGCAGCAAGTTTTTCAAATTCTTAGTAATAGGCTAGTTACCTACGCGTTTTTAAGTATCTTGTGCTACGTGATGTGAGTTTCGATTGTCATTATGTTTTAATCTTTGATGAAGGTGATCCGACTGTTTTTCATACCATAACTGAGTCTATTATCACCGAAACTTCAAGCGAAATCTTCTAGATTGTTCCTTTTGTGGTTCAAGTGTGTTTTTCTACGATGCTATTGCTATGTTAAGTCAAGTTTTTTGTTCAACTTGTAAATAGACCACATACCTTTATTCCTATTTGCAGCATCGGTCTGTGTGTTACTATTATTTTCTGGCTGACAGGCCAAGTTGTTCTCGATTTGCAGTATTTTATACGTGGTACCACTAGTAGGTCTACTAGATAACAAAATAAGAATGTGGCTCAGTCACAGGAAAGGTTGACTTTTGACTGATCAAAGATCAGTTTATTACCAATTACGTATAAACAATTCAACCAGTAATAGCCTATATCTAAATGGCACATATGTAGGGATGGACGATAATGCAATATTTCAATACTATCGCGATATACACCACACGCGATAGTGTTATCGCAATGCTTTTCATGTTTCGCGATCATCGCAGCTTCGAGCTCATTTTGTCTGGTTCACATCGGAGCGCAACGTTGTCGATAATTTCGCTAAACATTAACCAATTTTGATGTTCAAACACACCATTTAATAATTTTTTTGCCAGCTTTCCAATGGTGCAAACCACAAGTCTCTAGCTGCAACCGTTCTGACGTTATATCTAATAAACCATTTAACTTACATTTTTTAACAAACATGGCCTCTAAATGGATACGAAAAATTGCTGTTCACTGCTAATTTTAATAGGACTAATGCTACAAAGTGATTGTCTGTTGATTAGTTAATATCAATATTTTCACATCGTAACAGGTCACCTAATTATGGAGACAATGTTAGAATTGCGCACACTTTTTTTTCTGAGTGTGACTTATCTGCAAGTGCGGCTTATGTGCTACTTAAAATATTTGAAAGTGCTTAATTATATTGAATAAATAAGAATAATCTTTTTTTTTATAATTTTGTATCAATACTACACTACTATTATGGCCTAAACATGTATATTTAGTAGGCTTACTGTAGGAATAGTGCTGTTGTCACCAATTTATCAAATTAAGACAGTTGGCCTACATGTTGAGAAATATCGCAATAATCGCAAAAAACGCATTTCAAGGTGTTGCAATAATCGCGTAGTGGAAATTTCATTATTGCCCATCCCAACACATATGTAAGTGGTGCAATGAACATTCGTTAATTATCCGGTATTCGGCCTATATTGGACAAACAGAATGCATGGTCATCACAAGTGAACACACACCACCATTTGTGCATCCACTTATAGAATGACAAGATACCGCTGGCATGGTGACATACATATAATGCATGCAACAACCTATACTATTAAGGCGTCCAATTAGCATTTGAGTCACAATTCCGAGAATTGTGGAGAATATTACCGCTATGCTTCACAACGTAGACACCTTCAATGTCTTGCACATTTTCAATGGCAAACTGCCATCTTCCTCAGGCACTTTTGACAAAGTATCGGCCTCTTTACACCTACATCGTCTGCTATGAATTTCTAACCACCAACATCGTCTGCTACGAATTTGTAACTTCCGCTCCTCGCAGGCTCCCGTATTTCGTGGGCAGCACGTTCACTAGCTCATCAAGCTTCCACTGTCGGCCAAGCTGTTGTTTCAGGTCCCTCCCAATGATGTTTTCAACCCGGGAAATGCAGGCCCTTGAAAGTTTATCAATGATTCACCTCCAATTTCATGCAATCGTATGGCTATTGATTCTAAGCATCTCATATGCCTGTAATTCTTAGAATTTGAAGTCACTAGAGTCTCAGCTTTCTCCCATCCGATACTATGCTTAGACTCCATGCAGTGAGCTGCGATGCCGTTGTCTTCCTTGCCGTTTCTTACATTGGCCATGTGTTGCCCCATTCTTGTACTGACTCCTTTCCTTGTCTCTCCTATATATACGGCATCAGTCTCCGCATGGTATCTTGTAGATGCCGTCACGAACATTCTTCACTCCTCCCATCATTTCTTCATCCTTCAGTTTTTGTATCTTCTTCAGCATTCTTCCTTCATTTTCCCTCTTCTTTCTCATCATTCCTTTCATTAGTTTTTTTATGTTATCCGTGTTTTTAAGGTAGGTAGTGAAGCCGCACTTGTCCAACACCCGCTTTATTGGTTCACTAACCCCTTCAAGATGTGTGAGAACCACTTTCAGCCGTCTTTTTCCTTCCTCCTTCTGTGTTTCTCACTAACCACTTTCTTTCACATTTTATTCAAAAGTCTGCCTGGGTACCCTAGTTTTAAAAACCTTTCTTTCGTCTCTTCCATGTGCCTATCTTCGGTCACTCTGTCACTCGAATTCCTTGCCACCCTTCTGAACTCATTCTTTGCAATCGCCTTTAATTGTACCTTCTGGTGCCCTGATCTATAATCAATCCCTCTAACCGTCGACATTGGCTTCCTATACGGTCCGTATTCAATTCCTCCTTCGTCACACCTCTTCAACATCACGTCCAAAAATGCCAGCTTCATGTCCTTTTCTTCTTCCAGCGTGAACTCAATTCCTTCTCTCCAGGTATTAATCCTCCGCAAAAGTCTTTCTAAGTCCCTCCTCTTCATCACTGCAAACACATCATCCACGAACCGTTTTCAGATCCTTACAGTCAATCCTGATTTTAAAACCATTTCATCCAAATGTTGCATTACAAGCTCAGCCATTATTGGCGAACTAGAGTAGCCTATCGGTGCTCCTCTAGTTTGACAATAGATGTTACCGCCAAATTCAACATAGATGTGTGACAGCAAAATCTTCAGCAACGCACGATCTATCTTAAAATTTTTCCTTGGAACCTCCCATCACCGTCTCGACATTGCCAACATTTCCAGAATCAGTCTACGTGACAGGGTAGGAAATAGGCCTACCACATCAAACGACACAAGCATTTCATCCTCATCCGGTTTCACGTACCGCATCTCGTCAAGCAACTCTTCCGTCTTTTTCAACCTACTGTCACCTCGCACATACTTCTGTAGTCACTTTGCCACCTCCCAGTCTAATTCTTGGGCCATCCCTCCTTTTGCTGACGTTGTAACTCTCAATGGGGCTCCTTCTTTGTGGGTCTTTATTTGGGCGAAAACTGAAGGCAGTTTTTGGAGCATCTTCGGCAGCAGTTTTTTCATCTCCTCTTTAGACAGGTGGCCTTTCTTCATAAGCCTTTGAAATTTATGTTGCATCTTCATATGCACTTTAGATGGTTTCTCTTATCTATTGTGCAATGGGGCCTGCCGAGGTGTCACTGAAGGCTCTGCCAAAGGGTAGAAAGTGTTGGTTTCCGACTTTATGGAGTTCGTCACTGTCGGTTCTTGCGATGTAGTAACAGAGTGCCCGTACGGGACATAGGCGACGTTCGGGTTTATCACCTGTGATTTTCGATAGAGTCGGAATAACGATGGGTTTGGATGGTTCGCATGGTTGTCTAGGTTTTCGCTCGAAAGTCAGCCCTCAGAGGAGAAATCTGATGCGAAGACAAGACACAGTAAGCTGGGGGTCAGCAGATATAGCCTGGATTTCCTTACGTCGAAGACTTTCTGCCAGAGTTACTAGGAACACAGTTTTACTGGTTAGGATGTTGATAGAACTATTTTCCATTGGTTCATGAGGCTCTTTCAATAGTGATTCTGGTACGATTGCTAAGTCCCAATCAGGGAAGATGCAATGAGTCGCAGGACATTCCATTTCAAAGGATTTGATGAGGGCAGAGATGCGGCGTTTGGTGCTACCTGCAGCTTTGAAGACGAAATTTAGTGCTGAACAGTAGACCAAAATTGTAGATACTTTTAGGCCTTCCTTGAAAAGGTCGTTTAGAAACCTCAGAAGATCGGGAATAGAGGGGTTGACAGGATTGACTTTCCCTCTTGTTACGCCAATGAAACATTTTGTCCAGTGGCTCTCATAGAATCTATTCGGTGATGTCCTGATGGCTTTACTGGCAATGCGGGTTCCTTGTTCTACACGAATTCCAGCCTTTTTGATGAGTTGGATGATAGTAGCTACCCGCAAGATGTAGAGTATTGATGTTTGGGTGGAACTTGGTTCCCTTTTGTTGTGACAGTAGAGCCTGTGTTTGCGGAAGGCTTCTTGGAGTGTCGACGATGAAACTTAGAAGTTGAGGGAACCACGCTGCTGATGGCCAAGTCGGTGCGATCAGTAGAAACAGACGTTGTGACAGTTATTTTCTCCAGGACCTGAGGGAGCAGCTTGAATGGAGGCAAGAGGTACGTGTAGAGGTTCTTCCAAGGGAAGGTCAGAGCGTCTACTGCTATGCCTCAATCATCAGGGAATGGGCTGACGAAGTGGGGAAGTCTGGCATTGTGCCTCGTGGCGAATAGGTCTATCATTGGGGTGCCCCATATGCGAGAGAGAGAATCTGCAATCGCATTCCTGTTGCCTGGGAAGTGTAGAGGCAGGATGGATGTCTTAAGGTCTATGCACTGATTGAAGATTGACAAGGTTACTTCGTGGAGTTTGCGAGACCTTGTTCCTCCTTCTTTCCGGATGTAGGATACTGCAGTTGTGTTGTGTGCTTGAACTTGGACAATTTTCCCCTCGACTAAGTGTTGGAAATTTTGACGGGCTTTGAGATCGGCCCTAGGGCTCTAGGACGTTGATGTGATTTTAGACATGGGGTGTCCATGCTCCTGAAATTTTAAGATGAGCCATGTGGGCTCCCCAGCCTTCCAGAGAGGCGTCGGTTAAGAAAAGGTCTGGTAGAGGTTCGTGGATAGGAACGGCCTGTGAGAGTGTGTGAACGTCTGGCCACCATAAGAGCGCTTCCATTGGAGTTCAGGTCCGTTAGACGTGTGATTTCCTTTTGAGTTGGGTAGACGTATGAGGTACTTTTGAGTTGGTGATTTTCGCCACACGTCGATGCGGTAGTGGTGAAGTGGTCTGGTCATCCACCTGCCATAGAGGACAAGATTTGCCATGGAGTCCATCTTGCTGATGAGTGAGTTTAATTCTTTGAGGGAGTGATGGGTTTGTTGCCGGAATTGGCGTGAATGATGAATGATGTCTTCTATCCTATCCGGGGAAGGCAACATTGTTGCAGATATTAGGTTCAATAAAACTCCTAGGAAAATAAAATCTTGAGCTGGAGAGAGTCTTGATTTCTTGAGTTTGATACTGAAGCCCAGTTGGTTGAGGAGAGTGATGGTGTAACCTCGATTGCTGCCGAGTTTCTACGCATCTTGGTCTTTCAGTAGCCAGTCGTCGAGATAAGTACTTGCTACTTTCTAATTTTGATGAAGGTGAGCTAGGATTGGTTTTAGAATGAGGGTGAAGATCCTGGGTGCGGCGTTTAGGCCGAATGGAACGCACTGAAATTGGTAGACTTTGCTGTCGTACATAACGAGATGCTGAATTGATGCGTGTAGGGGAACGTGAAGATAAGCGTCTTCTAAATCCATGGAGGTCGTTCAGTCATTTTTCTTTAAGGACTGACGGAGCGATTCCAGTGTTTCCATTTTGAAATGGCCGTTATCCATGAAACGGTTGAGACGTACGAGGTTAAAAATTAGTCTCTCTCCTCCTGACTTCTTTGGTCGTAGGAAGACGTGGCTGTAGAAACCCAGTCCGATGGGATGAGGACATTCCTTTATTGTGTTCTTTATTAGGAGGTCCTGGATTTCTGACGAGAGCTTTGGTGTATGGTGGGGAGCAAACTGCAAGGGAAGCAAATGGGGGGGAAGGTTGGGCAAGTGCCATCTTGAATTATTGAAAGAATTTGTTAATTGGATGTCAGCTTCTTCCAGGCCAGGAGGTAGTGTCTAAGTGGCTCCCGGCCGGGAAGCAGGCCGGCTGAACGGCGTCATTGATCCTTTCTTAATGTGCTTTTCCCACCCGGAGAAGAGTAGCGGCTTCTTCTATCACAGGTGGTGCCTTAGTTGTTTTGTCCTTTCATTTTGTTGAATGGCCTGGAACGAAAGGACTGGTTGGAACAAAAAGGCTGGTTGGGCTCGGGGCGACAGTTGTCGTTGGTGTTGGGTTGAAGTTTTGGCCTTGGCCAGTTTTCACCGTTGTTTTGATTCGAAAATGTCCTGTTGGGTTTGTTATACAGCTTTTGTTGAAACGAGGGTTTGTTTGCTTTCGGCTTCCTGAAGACGTCGAGGTGCGGGGCCAAATCTGGGATTAGTCCGCGGAAGAAGGTGTCACTTTTGTGGATTGGTTGATTGCGCAGCTGGTATTTGGTTGAGTCTATTAGATTTGAAGCCATGTTGAGGGCAATGTCTTATAAAAGAAAGGTGTTGTTGAAAAGCGCCCGTGTGAACCAATTCATCGGATGATACGCAGCGAAGCAGGTTTTCTGGAAAAGCCGCGAGATGAGCGCTGAAAGGTGCTTGACTTCAGCCGGAGTACGGCTTGACGAAAGCTTTTTGAATAAAGTGTTGACTAAAGTGTTGAGAACGTCGGCCTGAGATGCGCGGCTGAAGCCTAGTCGAAGGCATTTGTCGTTATCAAACAAAATGTGCGTGTGGATTTCAGCTTTCCTAGGCAGAAAAAGAGCCATTCCAAAATCCATTTCGACCTCACTGGTTAGAAATACAGACTGTGGGTAAGTGTAGAAATTTATTGCGTCGGTTGCTCCATCCCCGAAAGGCTTGAAGAACGACGATTCCCAGTCCGGACTGGGCGGAAGTGGATCTTTGTCGAGCTCTAGTGATTCTCCTCGTCCCAGGATGGCGCCACCATTGTGGAGCAAGAAAGGGATGTAGTGTGGTTAACTGGCCAAGAAGGGAGCATGGTTTCAAATTTTTATCACGTAGGCCAAAACCACATCCAGTCGTTAGACCAGGGTTGATTACTGAAGTGTAAGAATACTGAGAGAGTTTGTATAAGAAGCAGTCAGGAACCGTATCTTCCACTGTGTTAAGAAGGCACGAAAGTGGAATGGTCGATGGATCGTTGTCGTCGGCGTCACCGGGAAAACGAACGCGACGATCCGGTGGGTTATCATTTGGGACGAATGGAGGTGGTTTGTATAGTTGTTGTTGCAATACCAAGGCAGTATCAAGGACGCTTTCGTTATCTAGACGATCCACAGGAGACTGGGGTGGAAGGCAAGCAAGACGAGCGTTAGGTTGACGAAAAGTAGCATCAGCTGTTGTCGCTAGATGTCGTTACCACCAATCTTTCATGTAGTTGTCTTTAACGGAGGGAGTGGCTGATGGCAGAAGGTCGGCAGGTGGTCTGCGATGGCCACAGTCAACGAGAGCGCGTTCAACGAAGCAGTTAACCTCGCTACGAGAGCATTCTCATCTCGATGAGACAATGGGATGAGAGATGATTGAGGCAAGCGGTGATTGAGGCAAGCGCTTCTCACGAAAGGACCCAGATGAAACGTGTTTGTATTTTCGTTTGAGTTGCGCATAAATGGCCTTTGCAGAGAGGAGTTCCTCTTCCAGCGCTGATAAAATCAGTTCGGAAGACGGCAAATGCTGGCCGGCTTGGAGCGGAGAAGTTGCAGAAATGTTGGCGGCCTCATCAATAACGATAGGAATATCAGAAGAAAGCGGCGGTATTGCCGGTTGCGTTAATGTTGCACCGTGAGACTAGATCGGATCCGAGGGATGGAGGCCGGCAGCGACATCGGAGTGAGCGGCAGGCACGTCGGCGGGCAGAGGAGAGGTCGTCAAGATGGAGACATCCTTCTGGGGTTCTTTCGTGGTTTTAGTCATGGTCAGGCGGCTGGACTCGTCGTCGAGATGAAAGCAGCAGTCGGACTAAAAGGGCCAGATGAAACGTGAAGATCTTGAGGAGACGAAGTTGCGCGTGCATGGAGACACGCAGGAGGAAAAATGTTAACTTAGCGCGCAAGACCGTTTTTATAGAGGATGACTGCGTCCCACACATGAGTGGTTGTATTACGCAGTTGGTGGTTACAAGGAACTAAAAAACCTCCAGGGAAACACAGCATTGCGAGGAACGAATGCAAAAATTAACAGATTATGTATGTTTTCCTAGCGGCAACAAGAAAACAAAACTTGGTTTCGGTTACCGACCCATCCCTATCAAATTTTAATTAAATTTTATTCAAATTAGACTTCCCCAAGTGTTGAAAAATGCCTTCTGCAAATTGTTAACAAGTTTTAAGTGCCGAGACATCATTTGATCAAGTTCATCGTAAGGTAAGGGTGGAACTCTATTCTCTAAACCATTATGGCTACTCTTCTAATTAATCACACGAGGCTACTAGCACATTTTAATGTATCTCTAGTCCTCCATATACGTTTTCCGCAATGTTAATATGTCACAATGATACTGAGGAGAATTTCCATCAGTAATAACTTCAGACAGTGATTAGTTAGAAAACTTAAGACTGTGATCAATCCTGGGTACAGTGTTGAGTTGGTCGAGTTTCATTTCTGTGGCTACCGAAATTTTGAGTTTAGGTGCGTGTGACTAGGTTATGGCACAGCTTCTGTCGGTGACCGTGTGACAATTACGACTCGTAGCCTTAAAATTTCCATGCAGTTATTTATCTGCAACTGTTTTGCCTAGTGTCACTCACGCATCGACGATATCATTGCAACTTGAAACGGACTTGTCATGGGGCTAAGCGACTGGGTCGGGGGGGGGGGGGCTATGATGCCATGCAACTAGGTGGTGCTGGTTGCTGTCTGTCACAGGGCCCGTGCAGTATCACGAGGATAGGTAGGACAGGAAATATGCTAAATTAAGATTACGGTGCTTTGAGTAATCATGGGACCTTACAGTTTTGTATGGCCTTCAGCATTACATTAAAAATATGAAAGTTCTCTAAGCTCAGTAAGGGTGCTGGATGCATTCATATCAGAATGGTAATCTTCAGGAATTTAAATTTATGTTGTCACGTGCAGAAAACTTTCTAAAACGACAATGCCAACTATGCGTCCTTGTTTGCACAGGGAAGAGAGGTTTATTCATGTCCATGGGGAGGGACGCAGTAAAGCGTTTTGAATTAATTAGAATGTGGTAGGCCTATCGAAGTGCTCATTTTTCATTGCACGTATGATGATATATAAAAAAGAAGTATGGCACATTGTGCAGCCTAAATTTCGCAGAAAAGTGTTACTTAATTTGTTGAAAGGTGCTTTAGGGCAGATGTCATAGCCTGTATGATTTAAGTTGATTTATACCTGATTTACAGCAAGATTTTGGCACATTCTAACTGTTATTTATCAGAGTTGTAAACTTTAACATTGTAACCACGTCAAATAAATTCAGTAACAATGCTGCTTGGTTTAAAAAGCGAAGACTGAAACTTGACGTAGGATTTGATGTCATTGCATAACCCGGCCTTGTTCAATCAGCCTTGGTCTTGATTTTGGAGTGGGAAGAAAGAGGGGTGGGGGCTTCCCCTTCCTCCCACGCCAAACTCAAGACCAAGGCTGATCCTCACATCACTCGCTCAACAACCCTCTCCCCATTTCCTTCACGCCAAGTCTGGCAGCAATGCCAATAAATGATGGATTACCCCAAAACAGTGTCGTCACTAATATCAGGAACAGAATAGAACAATTTTAAGGGGAAACCCAACAGGGTAAAGCCAGCCAGCAGCGGAGATAAGCCCGTAACAAGACCCTTCCTTCGGCCCTTCCTTATGCAACTCCTGTTTGCGCCTAGTTGTGTGACTTACCAAGAATAAATAAATAAATAATTCTGGTATCTTATTATGGGAAACACGTTTAGATCTAGTCACTTTCCTGACAACAGCCAATTGCGACCACGGTTGTTCCCAACCACCTCCACTCCCCTTCTCAGCTTGGCGAGTCAACTAGGTAGTTAATGGAAAAAGGTGTGATCGCGGGTCAACTCAGAGTCCTACTTCTGCTACTCCCCATACAAGAACCAATCATGGCACGTGACCCAGGTGGGCACAGACGCGGCCAAAATAAAAATAAAAAAGGGTGACGTAAAACACTGGTAAAAAAAAAAAAA
>JAHWFP010090229.1:0-19730 GCA_023313725.1 Lithobius niger
TGTGTGCGCACTACTAATTTTAATCATTTGTTAGTAAAAGTCTAAAAGACTAATGCAGTAAAAAATTAAAATTAATTATTCCAATAAATCGCCGAAGCAAAATTGTAAGACACTAGTCTAGAAAATTATAAATAGTGATTTTAAAATACTACAAGAATCATTCCGGTTTGTGACGACACAATTAATGCGTTCACGCTGGATTGTCTATTTGGCGCAATGCCAACTGAGATAGCAGCTTCGTTTTTCACTGCGAGGAACGAAGCTACTGTCTCAGTTGACCTTGACTATGATAAATGTGCGGATGCGATCAGCTCGTAGCTGTTATAAGGCAGGCGGTATGTTGCTTTAAATTTGATCCTGCAGCTTGAAAATTTTCGTTCTCCCGTGTACGTCAGATTTGACTGTGCATCTGCCTATACTCGCTCAGTGGCATTATCACCGATTGAAATGCGAACGAAAGTACCTTGGTGCCATCTAGCGGCAGTCATATTAACCTTTATAGCTTGCTCTCAGGTGCACGAGGTCGAACCAAATTTTCACTCAATAATTAAAGAGGTATTGACTTGTTTGTTTCGTTAAAAGAAATACCACAGTGTATTTCTTCGCTTGGTGAAATCAAGTGTTAGATGGTATACTACACTTAGTGCTAGATGTTCCCAGATTCTGCCTACCTTCAATCGGTGATAGTGCCACTTTAAAGTAATTAGGAGTTCAAGTTTATGGGTACTCCTCAAGAAATTATTATTGGCATTTTACGTCGGGGTGGGGGCAGGGGGAGTGTGTTAAAATGTTCTCAACTTCCAAATGACAGACCAAACGACGGAACCCCTTTCACGGCCCAACTTAACAATTCGAGTTGCCCTCTCAAATGGCCTTCATCCACGTTATTGGACCAATTAAAATTTAATTTTCAAGTAGCACTTTATTCCCTTTGTATTAATCAGCTTTATCCTTTCATAAATCTCTCGTTAATTGCCGGCATTCAACTCCTGATTTCGCAAACGTACAAATGCAGCCGCCAACTGGTGGCGCTTTTGTCCACTCTCATTAAATCACGTTCTCTCGAGATTAAACCGTTATGTGATCCTTTCCTTAGAGATCACTCAACCAACTTTTGACCGTCCATGCCAACATGCACGCTAGCTTGTGTGCTGTCCACGCATTTTCACAACACTAATAAGCTCGGTTACGATACAAAAATCTAATTAAGAGTTTGAAAATCTTCACGAGCAGCGAAACACTGTACAATATTGCTCGAGGGGGTACCGACTTGCCAAAAAGCGTACATCGGATTTGGGATTTGTCCATTGAATATGGATTTATAATCCGGATTTGTTGGTTAAGAACTGGACGGATTTAAAAGCACCGTTTCTTTTATATTTGCTCCCATTTTTGTACCAAACTTGATTGTATTCGGTTGGATTTATATTAATTTAAGTCACATTTAGTGGATATAAGTTGGATTTTTTGGATTTAAGTCTTTTTTTTTTTTTGGCATATTGGGTGGATATATATGAATTTAATCCGGATTTGTTAAATTCAAACTGGATTTAAAGCCACTGGTTCTTTTATTTTTGCTCCCATTCTCATACCAAAGTTGATCAGATTTGTTCCGGATTTCATTGGATTTAACTGGTATTTTTTTTAGATTTAGTTCGGATTATTTGGATTAAAGTCTGATTTTTTTCTGTTTTTTTTCGAGTGTTTTCTTAATTAAAACTGGACTTCTTGGATTTAAATACCGATTTGTAGGATTTGTTCCAAATTTTCATGGATTAAAACCGGATTTCACACAAAGTGTACACCGGATTTATGAAGTCGGTACCCCCTTGATATTGCTACAAAGCTGATGTCTAAAACGTGCGCCATGTTTAAATTTTGATCAAACTTGAATTCTTGCAAATTCACAAGACGAACAGATTTACAAGTGTGCCACATCACGAATATAAAAGGCAATTTCTTCAATTGCGAGTGCAGAGCAAATATAATGACTTTTGAGTTCCTTAGCCGAGTTGGTTTTCCCAACATTTCCCCGAGTTCTGCTTTAGACGCATGGCTTGTTATAAAATAAATGAGTCAGCCATTGTTCTCTTTGGCCGGTGCGCAAACGGAAAAGGTGAGTACATTTTGACATCATGACAACACAACAACTTTATTCGATTTAACAGGAAACAACCTTGTACTTCGTAAACTATTAACAGGAATTTTTTGGGGGGGGGGCCCCCCCCCGGTTGCAAACGTTAATTAATGGTGGGGAAAAGTCTGACATACCCATCTCGACTGTAAGAGATACAGTAGCATCTTACAAGGAGCTTGAAGGGATTTTAGCAGGGCTGAAAGATAGGATTTGGAGGGAGGAATAAGTGTTAAACATGCTTCTTTGCAATCGTGTTAGTCCTTTCACTTAATTTTGTCAATTCACTAACAGTATTGCAATTGTCGACCAGGTAAGTACGGAGAAAAAAACTGGGCCCAGCAAGTTGACGTTTGCTGGAGTAAAGTTTCGTCTCGTCGTAACTCATTGTTGGGTTACCTCATTGGGGCTGGGGGCACTGCCACACGCTTAATTTTACATTACAGGCCTCCAGATATTCATCATTTCTGCTGGAAGACCCCAGGAGGTATGTAATAATAAATAATAATCTGCCGGTTCGACATACAGCACCACAACTAAGAAAACCAATGGACATTGTCATGTTAAAAATGTCAGCGTTTAGGCCAGCCATAACTGCAATAAAAACAATTGATCTAAACCCTCATTGGGAATTGTAAAGGATTATACAACCAAGTCTCATAAGTGAGGGGGGGGGGGGAAATTGCTTACCTATGAATTCGAAGGCTTCGTCGAAGTACTGTTTGAGGTTTTGGTGTCCCGAATCGGAGGCGGGCAGTCTCTTGTATTTGATACCGTGTTCTTGGTGATATCCAGGTAGATGAGCAGTCACGTTCAGGACGCACGAGATACCCAGCTGGACGAGACGCTCCAGGTCAGACGCGTCCCGTTCGTTGCCCAGGAAGAGGAAAGGAAGAACGCGCGTGGCGGGCGCTTTTTCTATCGCCCCTTCCTCCATTGGAGTTAGGGGCTCTGGGGTTATGGTAGAGTGGCCCAGGCGAAGTGACGAAGATTCACATAGGTCGGGATAACCTTTGTGGAACTCCTTCCATCCACCTAAAAACAAGAAAAGTAAATCAATTTTGAGGCACATATGGGGCCCATGGCCTTCACTGGCAAAATGAATCGTGACAGTTTCCCAATCGTGACGAGTTACTAAACAGAAAACTTGCTTGAAACCTTGACAACTACATGTTTTTTATTCCATTTTATTTTATACGGTAGTTGACAAAGCAATGGTAAAAGAACCTGTCAACTTTACCCATCGCTAAGTCGTTAATATCCAAGCCAATGAGTATCGTCAGTTTTCCTGCTTCCTACTTTACTAGTGAGATAGATTCCTACCTTCAACGAAGTATTCTTGCCTTACAAAGATTTTTCAACATACTGTAACTAACCAACTCCACACTGAATAGGGGTTTAGGTCTAGGAGGTACCATACATTTCCTGTTGGTATACTTGTACCATATTCCCCTTGTCTGCAGGTTACCCAAGATGTCAACACGGAAGATGACAAGATGGAGTCGCTATAGGGATCGCTAATACATAAACGCTTTCCAAGCTCTGTGGACTGTATTACAAATGTGTACGAAAAGAAAGAAATTCTGGGCCTATCAGAAAAGGGTTTAGTGAGTCACGACCATGTAGGCTGTGACTAAGCAAAGCGCTCGGGTGTCTTGACCAACTTACAGTCCTCCAAGGCCAGTAAGTAAAACAGCCAGCCCCACTTAACTCGGGCTTTCTCTTCGCTGACAATGAACTTAGATATATCATACAAAAACAGAATCTAATTCAATACACGGGAAGAATTCTGCTTTGTGTGTGTGTTTACATTAGTGTTGAGTGGTACACAGCGATAACAATTTCCGAGAACACAAATATTGTCACAAATGAAATATTAAGATGTTGGGCGATTCCAGCCTTTTTATTTGTAGTTGAGTTGCAACAAGTGCTCAAAAAAACTACAAACTTGTCTATTTTAAGTTAAGCACAAATCGTTAAATTGCCTCTTTCGAGGGCAAGCGACATATTCGTTCATTCTTCGACAGTCACCCCAGTCAAATCTCACAGCACCCGCCTTAAACCAAAATTTCAGTTCGTTAAGCGTATTTTGGCAAAAATGGGTGACTAATTTAGAGGCATGACGTTAAATTAAGTTTTTTTTTATTGGCCAATGTTTTGCCGACTGACGAAACATTGGTGGGCTGCACCGGGCATGACACCCCCTTTAAAAGCGTCCCTAATGGCACATTTAAATGAAATATAGCGCTGTGTTATTTAGGCGTAGAAGTGAATATTCTGTCGTGTTATTCTGCCGGCTATTAAATACTTTGCAGTTAACATGGCTGTGTTTCAGGCTGTTACACTAGATCCAGTTCTCACCAACTGGCGGGTGTCATCGCCCTGACACTAGCTCCATGCTGACACATTCCACATGAATCATGCTCTGTCTGTCTGCAATTGACAAAATTCACCCGCACTAACCTCATTTAAAAACAATACGCATCACGAAACATATGGCGCACGTTTAGTAGAAATCCATAGTTTTTAACGTGAAAACACTCAATCTGTTCGCTACGATGCACTTTAGTTTTTCTATGATTCATCACCAATCGAGTTTGAAGTCGCAAGTTTTCGCCTTATTTCACCCCTGTAGCATCACCTTTAACAGCGCATGAGCGTAAGTTTTTAATGGGCAATCAACTCGCTTACGAGAAAAAATAAATAAAATGTAGACGTACGGTTTGGTGTATGGCTTGAATTTGTCAACTATTGTTGAAAGGTGTTTTTTTTTGCGGAGAATTTTATATGTCAAGAGGTGTAGTTGCCATCAATCATTGCTGAATGATATTCAAAATCTCTTGCCATATTTTCGTGATTAACGACCTTAAATTGACAAATGGGGAAAATGTGAATGACTGGAACACAATTATGGTGGATACCTCAGATACATACGATAATGAGGCGATGCTTGTGTTAAAAATTGTTTAACACGATAGGCTAAAACTAATGCAAAGGATCATCAATGGTTCGAATAATTCATCGTTGATTATGTTCACTTTACTTTTAAGGTACAAGATTTAATTGTCGTTATAAACCTTTAAAGTAAAGTGAATACAATCAACGATAAATTACTCGAACGCTGATGAAACTTTTCAATGTGTATTGGTACATTTAAACATTAAATTTTACCAATGGTTGCAGGTATTGGTCGTAGCTAGTTTGAAAGTTTTTAAATTTTATTTCCGGAAAGTGAAATTTGCAAAGCTTCCTTGTGTGGCTCTCTTCTGCAACTTTAATCAATTCACAAAAACAAAAAACAAAAAAAACACATTAAAAGGACATACCTTCTCACCATATTCGAGCATCCTGAGCTAGTTCTACAACATATACACGTATCTGGAGTAATATAGCCAAACAGCCATGCAGGAAAGCAAATAGGGAGAATGCACCTTTAAGTTATGAAAAATAATTAATCATCCAAATCTTCGTACAACTTGAGCTCCCTTAAACTAAAGGGGCTTGCCTTCTTGCCTACACGCTGGTTTCGGGCCTAGCACAGTTTTGGCACATTTAGTCAAATCGTAAATGTTGCACGCAAATGCTATTTTTAATCCAAGATGGCTAGCGGAAAACTAAACGGTGGCGTCCCTTTAAATGAATTAAGTTCCAATTGAAACAAATTTAGAAATGCTGCAACGGCGGAAACCAATTTGTATTTTTGCTTGGCTCTCAACTTTCCTTGTTTGGGCCAAGAATTGTGTTGTGTTGGACGCTTGTCCAAGGTCTTGTTCGCTTCTTTCTCTTTTCCTCCGCTGGGTGTCGTCGACCGCCTTCCTTCCCTCTCTCTCTCTTCCAACCGCCCTTGACGAGGCCATCCGCCCATGACGTCACTTTATGACCCGCCCGTCATGCCAAACAGACACGCCCTAATATCGCAAAGGGCTCGACAGCCATTTAAAAGAACATACCCACTCCCTATGTCAGAGCACCCTGCGCATAAATACCTTTTGCAACATTTACATACGGTTACAGTGAATGTAGCAAAACCGTCTCCTGCTTGGGCAACAAAAAGCGGGAGGAAAATAAAAGCGTTTGCAACATTGACACAGGAAAATGTTGCAAAACTGAGTCATACAGGAAAGCCAACATGGGAGTTAATGTACCTTTAAAAGGACATACTCCCTCTCTCTCTCTATTTTCGTACATCCCACGCGTTATTATAGCTTCGGCACTAAAAGCTTTTGCAACGTTTGAACTAATGTTGCAAAACCGTGTCATACAGGAGGCAGCATCAGGGGTTGGGCAGGACCTTTTTAAATTATAGGTTTTTTTTTTTTAATTACACGTAAAAAATGTCGCAGACAAACCGATATGTGATCCATTTTATTCCAGTTAGTTACTGGCAAGCTCCCTTCCTATCAGTTTGTTCGAACGATTGTAATAATTTTGAAGACTTGTGCGCGTGCAAGCTTGCCCACCTTGGGTACGATGAGTGGGGGAAAAAAACAGTATGGGGGGGGGACCTAATGAAAAGTTGTCATTTTTGTTGTTGTTATTATTGTTTACTTTAGGTCAGTCGCCTTGGCTCGAATTTCACCATTGAAGTTATAGACTAAGGGTTTCACCAGGAAATGACTTCCGTATAGTTGTTTTGTCATCCTTATGTTGAGAAAAAAAATTTGTTTCATAGTTTTTGTTGTTATTCTGACGTAGTTGTTGTTTTAGCGTACGTTAGGTCAATTGCCTTGGCTCAAATTTCACAAGGCAGGGTAGAGAGTATCACCAATAAACGATTTATAAACATCTCCCTCCCCCTCTTCCCCGGACGTTTCTTTCCTGGAATTTTTTTTCCCGCAGACGTTTCTTCTACGGGCCTTTTTTCTTCTACAGCCCTTTTTTCCTACGATACACATTTTTTGACATACATTTATTTTTCCCACTGAGTACATTTTGCGTAAACGATCTTCTTCAAACAAATATTTTATGGACACAACGAAGAGAAATAAAGGTGCAGTTAGAAGATGCATAAATAAAAGTCTGTCGTAAACCCTAAATATTTTGGTGCATCAGCTGGCAACGAACCCTGTCCACCCGCGTGGCAGGCAAGCATTCTACCACCAAATATATACTGAAATGATTCGAAATGTATTATATACTAAATCCAATATATCCCATTTTACCATTAAACTACTAAGTAGGTGGAGGTCTACGAACGCGATTCTGGTTTCAAATATTGCTAACCAGTACTGGCTGTAACGGTTGGTGGCTTTGATAAGCGGGGAGGGAGGGCGCGGTGGGCTCGTCACGCTTATTTGCCCATTCTAATGGCCAGTTTGTGATATTACGTCATATTCAAAACTCCCACGGGGTGAAGTGAAGGCATAAATCCCACAAACAGACTAAATAAAGCCAATCAATCCTCTTTGCGAAGTATACGGCAGAGTTCAAACTGCAATGCATCTCAACAGTCCTTTTTTTTTTTGACGGATAATAAAATTCGAATTCGACAATCAAATCACACGCTACTGCTAAGGAAAATCCTCTAAGCGCAGACTTTAAAATTTAGTATTGTAAGGGCTGTCCCTGTAGGGGAGCGTTTAGCTCAGTCTCCCAAGTCATGTGAGCAAATTTTACTTGCTTGACTTTCGCGCCAAGTACTCAGATTGGCTGAAAAACTGTCTCCACGATCCGCCCGTCTCGCAATCTCTAGCAATACTAATTTCAACAGAATTGTAGAGTGATTAAACTTGTTAGAAATTATATACCAGACGTCTAACATGTTCATGGCTTTACAAGCTTTCTAGAACAGGAAGGTCGTGTACATAGACAACGGAGATGCACGTAAAATAAACATTGTCAATTTGAGTCCGACAGTGCCAAGATACATACGTAAAGCAACCAAAACACTGTCGGATTTTTTTTTCCCACAATCGAAAACAACATAGCACGCTAACAATGTTTTATATTGCGGTTACAATTCGCTTCTATAACCCCATTTGGAGCGTATTAATCCACACATGCGGATTAAATGGTAAAGGCACTCTGAACGGGGCGGACACATTCGCAGTAAAGCGGATCGTATCAGAGCTAAATGAATCCACATTTATAGGTGGGTTGAGCACGCTTCGCTTTGCTTCGCATGAACTACACTTTAGCGGAAGCACTGAACGCAAATGTGGGTCGAATTTCGAATTAGCGAGATTCCGTCATGAGGTGGCAATCTTGTGTCATTTGCTGTTTGCTAAGATGCACCTCGAATGACAAAGGAAGTATGCACTAATTTTCAATGTGAGTTTGTATGACTGTTATTTGAAAAAAAAAAAAAAGTTGACGACGACACACCGTGAGTGTTAGTCCAAGCAAGAATCCATTAAATAGGCGACAATGGCGTGTTCTGGTGAGCGGTTCAGAAACTAGAAACTAACCCTTTTTTGCTCTGCTTTCCCTCTTGCGCTCCCAACAGGGTCTAGCAAACTAATACGGATTCGATTCGCATTTCACTCATATCAGAATTCGATTCCAAATTAGAATCGTGCGCTATACATGTTTCTACGCATAGTCAGCCGCCGTAACATCCCCTGGCTGAAATGTTCGTAACAGCGAGCATTGCTTATACCCCGTTCTGCATTGGCAAAAAGGTCCCATTGACGGAACAAGTACGATTCGTGCCCGTGTGCAAGTTAACCAAAGCCCCCCCCCCCTACCCACCCACTAGAAGAACAATTGTTAAAAATGTGGAAAAAAATTTTTTTGTTCAAAAGGTTCCTCCCTCAGTTTTCAAGCTGCAGCTGCTTGCTGCTACTGTAACGCCAACTAGGATAGAAGCTTCAGAGCCTATGCGATAATCAAGACCGTAGCTGCTCTGCTCTGCTCCGCCAATTCATGATGTGCTTAACTAGTTATTGTGTTTTTTTTTTTAATGTGGTGATTGTTGGCTATTGGCTTAATATATTAATATAATGGCTCTTTGTGGATTCGTGGCTTTTTCGTTTAAATTGGTCTGTAATTCTGATTTTATACTGTGTAGGGCCCTTGTAAGCCAGGACTCGTGTTCAGCTGAACACCCTGACGGTCCGCCCCTGCATTGACCCCTTCCACACTGGGCACGGGCTTGTGTCCGAAGTCTTGGTGGAAGTCAGGACCTGAGACTTCGACCCTGACCCCCGTATTTCGGTGTGGAAAGGGTTGGTGTGCGGGCCCGCACTTTACGGCACGTCCAGTGTGTAAGGGGTGTGGAAAGAAGGGTGTTAGGGTTTAGCTCTTTTGTGAAACCATTGTGTCATTGCGGAAGGGGGATTAGTAGCTTTGATATCTATTTGAAGCATTTCAGCATTGTTAGAATTAGGAGATTACCACTATGTTCACAGCTTGTTTTTTTTTTTCGTCCATCATTTTGCATTTTTGACGACGAAAGCATGCAGCATGATTCGGAATGTCGCCAACCTCTTTAAAAGGTCAGCCGTTTTGATGTTTTGTGCTTCTTCTGGCCCAACATATAACAGGCCCGTGACTCATACGACTTTGGCTTGGGTTGCAAGCAACTTTGCCGACAGCCAACAGCACGGGACTCATGGCATCGGAATTTCTTTGCTGCTACACTTTTCACACAGGTCGGTCGGTCTAGCCAGAGAGAGATTAAACAAGCACCTGGCAACTACCCATCAACTGCTGGTCGTTCAACAAAAACCCCACATTAGGATTTAATTAGGGACCACTCTTTTATTTATAGCGAATAAAACATTTCTGGACGTAACAAAACTTAACGGACAATTAAGATCTCTTTTTTTCTTTTTCCGGACGAAAGATCGAAAGTTTGTTGTTTCAAGATTCTCCCTTACCGGGTTTTTTCCTCTCACCCGCACAATTAAAAATATTTAAAAACCGTTAATTCTGAATACACCACGGTGGTTTTTTTTATTTGTGAAGTAGCTACACATAAGAATAAACCGAGCAACCTAATTTAATGACAGAGCTCACAATGTTTAAACGATATTTTAACAAGAAAAAACGAAACCTTAAAGTTGCTTGCTCCACACCTTAAAGTTGCTTGGCTTTTCTGCATGATTTTGTTTTGCAACATTAGGTCAAACGTGTGTAAATGTTGCATAAGGTACTGAAAAAAAACAGTGATAGAAAATATCCTTTTAAAGCAGAACCTTTCAGAAAAGAAAAATTAACTCGTAGCCTCCAGCAGAATCCAGCATCAACTTCGCTGGTGTTAATTGATCTGTAGCTAGATTCGAAACCATTAACTTGATTTGGAGTTGGAGATCAGAGTAGATCGGGTCAACAGGTCATTCGGGCCTAGTTTTAGGCCGGGACAGGGTCTTACCTGAAATGACGGACCTGGTAAATTTATTTAAATTAAATTTTAGTTTAATTCGGCAACAAAAATTAAACCGTTTCGCCCTTTGATGTCTTCTGTGGAAGATTAGTGCAACAACCTCTAAAGGCTTTTAAGTTGAGGGTCAATGACAATTTTGGTCGTTGCTGTTATGGTCTGCGGGATGGAACAGCATTTTAAAGTGTTTACTTGACTTTGGATTCTTAGCCGTAATTTGTATTGCTTGATAACGACGCGGGAATTGCTTTCAAAATGTCGCAAATTGTTTATTTTATGTGTACGGCACTGGCTTTCCATTTTTGATTGTTAATGGTCTGCGGGAGATAAACTCGTTTTAACTAATTAATACCAATCATCCACAACTTTTTACCTACGTAAATTAGGTGAATTCGGTTGCAGTTCAGATTTCGTGGAGTCACCATTAAAAAAAACTTGTTAAAATTACGAAAGGACTAGCGAAACCGGCTTTAGTCTGTATTCATGCCATTCTTACTAATTATTTACAAACTTTATTCTTACTCAAGTATTCTTACCAAGATGACCAAACTTGCAATCATTACGTGCGAGACCATCCAGACTGAAAGAACACAATTGGCTTTCTGAACACGGTTACCACCCCAACCCGTCAAATAAAAATGGTAATAATCCAATTTCCCACAAATTTGACAGGGTTGATGGAATTTTCCTCAAACAGTAGCAACTCCCAAACCCAAGCGTGGAAGCCTGAATTGCGTCAGATATCGTCCCTTCCTCGGTTCGTGTGACAATGAATTGCCAGCTGATGCCATTCTTGTTACGCCACACCAACAACACATTTTGTTTCTTGGAAGCGCGTTTCTCCGAATCCACAGCCAATCAACATCCGACGAGGTTGAGGTTTTCCTGCTTGTGCCTACTCTCTGTTATAATATAATCCACACGGTTCCTTAATTTTGTAACCTACAAATGTGACGTCAATTTGCACAACTATTATTATTACCCAACAATAACGAACGGGTAGGCTTTTGTATATCAACGACTGGCTAGCTGGTATGATCGACCGCAACACTAAAGCCAAGTGCCAATGTTTAGATGTAGATTAGATTCTTTAGGAGCTTAGGCGAACTACAATCCATGCACTCATCGCTTAACCTACACACTAACAGAAGCTCAACTAAGACTTTACAACACCACGCTACCAAGCTGACCCAGGGCACAAAGCCTCAAAACTGCATACTTCCATACTAAAAGCAACAAAGAAAATGTGTTCCCCTTCGGGAGACAGTAAGCCTAGAACCCATATTTGTGAAACATTTTTCTTCTTGGTTGGAATGATAGGCTTTTCCAGGCAGCAATCGTTATAATCCTCACCTATTGAAGAAGGAACTACATCACTGTAACTTCTTTCGATTTATTTTTGGCTTGTCCTTGTATTAAAGGAAAGTCAAAAACTTTGATCGTCAGGCTTCAATCCCTTAGTCTATCATTTGCTACAAATTTTATCAAATATAAAAGGTAAACGTCTGCACGTATAGTTTCATCCGTAGGCTCTTGCAGTTCCTTTTTCGTCTTCATCTGCATAAAGTAAACCACCGACATTTTCATTGTTTGGTCATCCCTTTCACCATCATGACTAATAATGTTATCTGTATTTGATCGACTTGCGGCCAACGAGCATTTGAACACCGCATTCCCGGCTTGTATACCTACGTGGGGGGATAACAATTCAGTCATTCGATTGGTCATCAGGTCTCCCCTCCCCCACCCACCAAACCCCCTTTATCCTCGGTGCATAATCTCAACGGACATATAGTCCTGAGTCACGACAGCGACACGTCAATTAACACATACCATTTCTAATTCGATATTGGGGGTATTGAGTGAATTGGCCCAAAATTCGATTTGAAGAAATGAGCGACTCACTGGTATGAGAGGGAGGGAGGCGGGAGGGGAAAAAACCACGAGGGAAAAAAAAGTCTGGTAAAAAACGCCAAAGGAAAAATGTTTTGTAAGTCACTGTAAAAAAGCCATCCTGTTGTGACAAAAACTTGGATGACACTTGGATTGTGGGTGAAACTGAAAATTCGATGTAAAATCGCAAAAAGAATGGAAATATCGAATTAAATTGAGCTAAGATATCAGAAAAGTCCTGTGAAGATCAAAATTTGTACATGCCATGTCAAACAGCAATACATCCGTAAAGAGCCGGCACAGCCAGAACCCCATTGTTCAAAAAACTAGTGATTATAACTTTCTTACACTAGACTTCATTTCAGAACTGCAAACTGAAGAAGACTACACGATTTCCGAAAAAAACAAAAATGCTGCTGTACGTACGAATGTATTAAACCAATCGCTAAACCTCTTTCAACCTAATAACAATTTGTAATTCCTAAGGCTCATTCAGTTGTGGAAAAGGTGTATCTCCGTAAAAGATGAGCGACTGTAAACATCCTTTACAGAATGAAACAGAGAAATTAACAAGAGATTGAATGGTCGATAAATGAATGTAGCACCACAATAGCTGACACACTTCAATGAAAACCCAAGGTGTTCCGTCAACTGAGTAAACACAATGACATTGCAATATAACATACGGTAATATGCAAGGCATTTTATCGGTCTATGAAATTAAAATTCATTCACTCCTCTCTTTTTCCATCACCTCCGTTTTGAATCTCGGTACGACCATCCAAAAAAAGAAAGAAATAAAAACTTCCCTTGACCTGACAATTCTTTTTTAGACCAATTTTAGCAAAGTTGTTTTGTCCTAGTTTTGGCACACGCGGTTGGTTGACCACGAAACTATTTTTACCTTTAACCGCATTTCTCAAAATAACTTTTTATTAAAAATAAAAGAATCGACGGATGCCGTCCCTTCTCAAAGTCAATTCCATCGAGGCCAAATTATTAGTTGTTCACTTAAACCGAGTTAGCAAACCTATTGTTTACCAAACTTATTGTTACCAAGCAATGGTCGAATTCGGCTTCGGAAATAAGCATTACAGTTTTGGGAGCTGTGTTTATAACTGTTCAAATCGGGTGTTTTTTAGAGAGATCTCGGCAATTTTACAACACTCGGACATCAATTAGAGCATGCAGAGACTATTGTTAGAAGAGAGAAGGAATCTTCTAATTAAAACCCGGAGCGGGAAAAGACACTGACAAGACCGACGGCTAAGACGGTGGAAAAAAACAAAAAACAATTGCTGAAAAGACGCTTTAAGCGTAACTACAATATTGAGGTGCACGTCACTCATCATTACTACCTTGCAAACTTTGTATAGTTGCGCGGTATATGCCGGCTAAAAGTGGTAGTATCTCAACACTTAAAGCAGTCGGCATGTAACCAGAAGACGCGGATTTGATTCCAGACCATATTATAACATGAAATTTATTCATCTAGATGGTCGTACGCTAATCTTCGCTGCATTCCCCGGTTGTTACAACAGGTGTTTCTACATTATCTTCTCACTGCACTTCATTTTTCTTCAACTAATGTTGTGATCAAATATATAAAATCGACCCAACTGAAGTAAGGATACGCTTTTAATCTCTGCACCAAACCAGGCTAAAATTGCAGGCTAAAATTGCAGGCTAAAAGTGCAGAGGTTGGCAAACCACGTATAGTTGGACCTCTTCACACTGTTACCTCAGTTTTGTAGCGCAGCTCGCTATTAGTATTGTACTAGAGGAAGCCCGTGCTATGCACGGAGCCGGTCATGAATTAAGTTTACGGACACATTTCCCGGGACATTTTCCCGGCACTGTTCCCGACGACTTGTAGGATTGCTCGCCTACTCGTGCCTGCATCCTCTTTCAATGCAGGTAGAATGGGAGAGCGCATTCACAATGCGGGCGCGAGGAGGGGAGAAGTGATTGTTCGGCTCGACGACTTGTCAGATTGAACCTTTATTGAGTTGATCGACCACTCATGCCTGCCTCCTGTTTCCATGCACGTAGAGTGGGAGAGTGCATTTTCAATGCGGGAGTGAGGAGGGGAGAAGTGGTTTTCCTTTTAGCCTTCCTTTTGCTTTAGCCTGCATCCAGGATTATAATGTAGATACTAATAGCGCATGTTAAGACCCAATTATAAACGGTTATTATACACGACAGGCATAGCTTTACCACGATACATATGCTGAGTGACCGAGTCGGACTGGTTCGATGTAACGCCTGTGTAATTTGAAGGAAGCACAGGAGGGCCACGTGTTTCACTAGACGTCACTCATCTGATTACGCCCCCCCCCCCCCCAATCATCTACGATGTCTGAGGACGCCGAGCTTCGTAGCGTTTGCTTCTTTTGATATCCTACTGCAATTTTAAGCTACCTTGTACATATTTCAAGGAACGTAACGTGTTTGGGTGGATTTTCAGAGTTTTAACTAACCTTTTTCCTTGGGTGGAGACGGGGGGGGGGGGGGATTGAGGCTACGAAAAGCGTTTGGAAACAATCCGAAATGGGGAGACGTTTTTTAGGGGAGGAAAGTACCAAAGGGAGCAAAAACTATGATATCCGAACTGCGCCCTTTGCCTTCGGAGCTTATCCCCCCAGCCAAAGTACTCATCAAGGTGTGAGGTGTACTGTACCACGTTTGGATGTCACAATGGCCAGTCCGAACCTGCTAAGCAACAAACTGCGCCGTGTTGCTGCAATAGGTGGAGTTATAACGTTATTTTGCCACTTGGCTAAAGGCAAGGATCTCCATACTCTTGGCACTAAGCCACTTCAACTTCTTGGCACGATACACCGATCACAGTTGTAAAAAAAAAAAGTAGGCCACCAATATTTTTATTCTGGGACGGAGAGGAGTAAAACTAGGGTTAACCTTTTTTTTTTCCAACTTTAAAAGAGACAATCCTTTCGTGAAGTGGCGGGAAAAACTCCTGCTTTCCAGCTATAGCTTGCCAGGCTAGCCAAAGCTGCTTAGCCCAGTGGACGGAATGACCTTAAAATAGTGCAGGCGCGTTTTTCACCGATGAATCATCGTCTAATTTGACCGTGACAAGGCTGGCTGGCGCACACCAATTACCCCTTTATCAACATCGCCAATGCTTCTATTGCGCCAAATTAAACTTTGCTTTGCAAGCGCAAAAACATTAAAAAAATATAAGTTGCCAACAAACACAAAAGAATTGTTGCTTGGACACTGCAACGCCGGAGGTCGCTGAATTACGCCGATTGCCTTGATTTCAAAACATTCATTGCTGTAAAACGCATTCGTTTAAAATATAACCTACTTTTTACAATCAGGAAGCGTTCGGTTATGGCAATGCTACCGGTGGTGGGGAGGTTGCCTAGAAATTTAAAACGTTAAATTTCGGACAAAACGGAGAAGAGACGTTTCTCGGAGTACGTAATTTAACTGTAACATCCATCCTAACTTCAAACTAAAAAATAGACTACTTGTCTACATTTTTCACCTCAATCTGCGTACAAAGGAAAAAAACAAATCAAAATCAAAGCCAATGTGGTTTATGTTCAAAGGCGGATGAAGTCGAAAAAAGTTTTTTAATGATTGTTACTTCAATACACTTGGGATGAAACAAGTGTCTTGCGTAGGTATAAACATAGATAAAAAAAAAAAAAACACATATGGAGCACTCAAACGAGGTGAAACAAGGAACCTTAAACAAAAGCGTGTGTATAAGCATGAAGCTTTTTTAGGCACACAAAAAATATCAACTCCCATTATCCTTCGCACACACCCAATATGGCAGCCCCCATGTGAAAAGGTCATGCACTCTTGTTTTGTCCTTTTTTTTTAATTTTTCCTTTGATAATGAAGGCAATTTTTACATTCATCGATCGAAGGTGCTTTCTTATTCACCTCGTTTAATAGGTAGTGCTTCATTGGTGTTTTCAAAATCTGAAACGCATTTTTGAAAACCTGTTGTTTATTTATAAACTTAGGTTGATCAGTGAGAGCTTATTAGCATTTAGCCATCCCTACGGTGACATGCGAAGAACAGTTATGTAGATTGAGCGCACACAGCCCACTACCTCAATGAACCACAGATCAAGCACACGTACCAAGTTTCATTTGTCGTACTCCCGGCAGTTCTAATTTGTGGATGGTTTGAGGACCCCTACTGTTCTGATTGCGCGCCGTCAGAGGTACATTTCCCTCAATTTATGGTCTGTGCATTCATAGCGCTACGCTCAATCTACGTGTGCTCACAGCACGTCACCTGATTCCTGTACCAACACATCAAGTTTCTCTAGGAATCAACCGATACTCCGATCGGTATCGTTTCGGTTTATTTGTCCTATACGGATGTCGGCTGCGCTGCCAAACGTGCCGACACCAGAGAAAGTAAATAAGCTGTTGTTCTTAGCAAAGCCCTGCCAGTCCTCAACTTCGATTACCAAAAACACTAATACTAATTTCTAGTGCACTGCGTTCAAGTCGTTAAGCTAATTAATGTACATGGTGTCCATAATATACTGCCCTATTTACAAATGTCTATATTCAGTGAAAGCACGTAGCTAAGAGTATTAGCATTAATTTTTTTTTATTAAAAACATTTTGAGTTGTACTTGCCGATGAACGAAACCTCATTATGGTTGCTTTCATATTATTAAGTGTTTAAAGACGTTTGTAAACAGCAGCATTTTATAGACACCCAGTACATTTTGTAGTGCCTTGAAATAAAAGTGTAAAAAGAAATCGACAAATAACTGTAATTATAATTTTTCATTCCATAAAAGAAGTAACAATTGATAACATTGTAATTCTTAATTCTTATCACGTGTATTAATTTTTGGGGGGTTAAAAAAATGTTTTTCTGTTTCGGCATCGGTCGGTCGGCAAAAAAGCCGTCTCTCGTCAATACTACAAGTCTACAATGCTGGCTCCTTTGTGTTAAAATGAGGGACTGTTTTGGCTTTGGTCCTTTTTAAACACAGGCAAGGCAGCCCGGAAAAGAATGGCCGGCCAACAAGAAAGCAAGTTACCGAGCGGTCCTCCCCTCCCCTCCCCTCTCTCTTCCAACTTTGGCAGATGGTATCGCAGACCAGTGATGATGTCATCCCGTCATACCACGTGCGTGCAGCCGGCCCGAGGCCAACGTTAGACCGGTCACAAATGACGTCATTCATTTTACAACAAAGCGTCGGCCGGACAAAGTTCTCACATTTTTACGGCTGTCATTCATGCATTGATGGTCTCCCTCGCATTGGCGTAACTAGAGGGGAGCACAGGGGCGACTCGCCTAACCCCCCCCCCCCAACCTCTGCAGGCTTTTGAAGGCTTATTTGGCTAATTGGCCAAGTCACCTTTTCCATTTACATATTTAAAGGCCGGTTGCCACCAAATTAGCATTGCAGCATTTAGCCTATCGAGTTCTTTTGCAGGAAGCAAAGGAATGGACAAGGCAAAACTTTTAAACGCTACAAACAAGCCACGTGACTCCTTAATTATTGAGTAAAAATTTGGTACACCCTCGTGCACCTGGAAACAAGCTGTAAGGCTTAACGATATGAGTATCACTAGATGGCGCCAGGGAAATTTCTTTATATTTTTCCGTGGCGCCAACTAGTGACACTCATATCGTTAAGCTTTACACCGCGTTTCCAGGTGCACGAGGGCGTACCAAATTTTGACTCAATAATTATGGAGTCACGTGGCTTGTTTGCTTTGCAGCATTTAAAAGTTTTGTTTTGTGCATTCCTTTACTTCCTGCGAGAGAGAACTCTGGATAGGCCTACATGTTGCAATGCTAATTTGGTGGCAACCGGCCTTTAACTTTTTTAGACATTCAAAAAGAGAAAAACAACTAGTACCGTCGTCCAAAAAATGTAATTCAAATTTAAGATAAAACTTGAAAACAATAGCATTGGGTTACGATGGCTGCATGTCGAGGACGCAAATTTCAACTCATTTCATGGAATTTATACTTCCACTGTTACTCCCTTAAATACTAACAAGGCAACAAATGGAGAATAGGGATAGTCCGATATCGGTATCATCTGTATTTATCGGTATTTTTGCCATATCGGTATCGGCCACTATAAGGCGTCCGATACAGATATTTGTTATGCCAAGAAACGCAACTGTCTTCCCTGAAAAACTGACAACATGCGCGGCAAAAGCAATAACCAAGTGAAAAAAACAAAGCCATTTGCTCAGTTTTTAGTGAAACTATAGCAACGTGAAGTTTTACAACAACCAACTGAAATCTAATTTGAGAAGATGAATGTACTAAAGCCGTAAGTAGGAATAAGAGTAAAAAATGCTGTTATTGCTGCGTAGAACTTTTTGGATAAGCTCAACAGTTGGAACCCATGTAAAACCAGAAACCGAAGTTACATTCGTCGTGATTTTTTTATTATTATTAATGGTATCGACATCGGTATCGTAACTGTCGGAGCGGTTTATTCTTCACCGGTATCATATCGTATCGGCCCAAATGGAGAAATTAGAAATAGTTAATTAACCGGTAGATCAATTCAATTTAACTCCAACTCCGTTCTTTTTGTGTGCACCAGGGGTGCACAAAATTCTTGCTGGACAAAATTTCCTACAAATCTTCCTACAGATTTTTCAAACTTCCGCAGCCTTTCACCATGTCGGCAACCCATTTTTTTTAGTGAATTTCCACAGTTCTCTCAAATTTCCCGCGAAACTCGTTCTAGCGTTCTGGCATATTCTGCACACCTGGTGTGTACAACTGTTCAGTAAGTAAAGGATTGTAATAGAAAAGTGATTTTTGCTGGACTGGAATGTCTCTTTAAAGCTCAAGCTCAGACGTCTGACATCAGGAAAATCAGTCAAGATAAACAGTAAGACAATTAGGCTTACGAATTCCATGTTTTGCTTAAAATTACCAACATTTTCAACAATGTTCAAAAAATACGTATTTAGTTATGAAAAACTGAAAGGGTTTATATAACTAATTTTTTACACGTATACTGCAGTCAGCAAAACTATTTTATAAAAATGTTTCCAACGTCACTTTACAAGGCCAGAAAATACAGGAAAATAGCAAAAGCTCACAGCGCTCCCTTAGACCCCCTAGCTGTTCTTGATCCCCCCCCCCCGCTCCATTCGGCTAAATTGCTAGTGTTACCAGAGGATTAGTTGACAAGATTGTCGCTGTGTAATAGTTTTTATTAGTTTTTTATTAAACAAAAACAATCCGTTCGCCTGCCGTTTTACGATCCTACTTATAAATTAGTGTACAATTGACTTGCGACTGGCACTCTCTTTGGCCATACGGGTGAATCAGACCCACACGAAAAATTCGAATTAAATCTGAATATCTTTTTTTTTATTAAACCCCTCGCC
>JAHWFP010090229.1:19830-32432 GCA_023313725.1 Lithobius niger
CCCCCCCTCCCAAAAAAATAGTTTGTATCGTATTGACGACGACAGGTATATTTTAATGTTTAAATTAACCAGGAAAACACAGCTGTACTATTGGTATACTACAGTTGGGAAGAACCGTTGCTACCGTTCAACACTGAATCCCAAACACAAATTTGAAAGAAGGGGAGGGGTCATTATAATTAGTTTACAATTCCAGAAATTGATCACTGACCAGATAATCAAGCGGACGGGGAACTGACCAAAATAGCTTAGGGATGGAAATATTTCACCAGAGCAAAGCCAACACTGGACTACATTACTTAATGTACCTTGTTGCGACCATTAAGCTATAGCCCATTCATTTACAATAATTTTCACTTGCTCAAACAAAATTAAAACCACTTTAAATTAACTGTAGGGGGGGGGGGATTATATGTCTTCAATATTAGTTTCGGCTTTGAAAAACATTCTACAAATTCTTATCGCACAATTCCTTCCTTTTCCTATTATCTTCATACTGTAACACGTTTTTTTAATTCGTTAAGCCGCCGTGATGAGTAAAGAAATGTGATGACACAGTATCCATAGAAACGGCCATGATGCTATGGATTTTTCATGGCAACTCCAATGACGTAGCCTGTGTGTCACGGATTTACCGCCAATGCGGATTGCCACACGATTCGTAAGTCGGAAATTAATTTTTTTCTTTTTCAATCCGCTTTGGATTAAGTCATTCATGGTGTGTTAAGCTCAGCTTGAATTGAAGGTGAGCTAACCTACTTTAAACTTGATAGGTGTCTTGCAAATTCTTCCCAAGGTGAGCAGCTAAGACGAATTCCTTAACCCCAAAAAAGCCATTTGAAGAGCCCTGCGTCCAGGTCAATGTCAAGACGGACTAATGGTGGGAGTCAGGTTGCAAAGTAAAAATAGACACCTCAAGGCAGCAAAGTCATTTTGGCTACCGCATATTTGAAGCAGAACATGCCTATTTTCCTGAAATTATTTATAATTCATTTCAATAGAATATAGAGGGTGTGACTAAATTGGAGGGCTTAGTCATTAAGATTCGAATCATTCCTCATGCCCTTCGTTTAACCTTGAATTAATAACTACACTTCGTTTAACACACCATTTAGGATAAAATAGTCGTCCGTGAAACAATGTTGTCACGTAATAACAGACATGGCAAACGGTGGCAACGATCCAACACTCTCGAAAACATACAATATCATAAAAAAAAAATAATAAAAGGCTCAAAGTACCGCCAAGTTTTCTTCATTTCAAGTGACCAAGTCCAAAGAGGACTGGGCACTTTTCTCTACGTGTCTAAGCCAGAGGAGTCCTCTCTTGTACTTGTAAACAAATTTCACTATACCTAATTTTGAATCACTGTAATATTCCTGAATCACCCTGTTCTTTACTCGCTTTAAAGATGGGTGTTCACTCAACGAAAAGCTGTGGAATCTACTGTGGCACCATATAGTTTGTGTGAATCCATTAAAGCAAGGAGAAGGAATGTTTTCAAAGAAACAAACAAGAGCTAAGCATCCAAAAATTACTTGGCGCTTCTTCAGTTTATGTGGACACGGTTTTGGTTGGGGTTTCTGATGTTCTATCTTTAGCGGCAACGAGCGATGCACGGGGAGGGGGTGGGGGAAATAGACTATCATTTTCGTGGACAACGACCTTAATTTACCCCTAACATGCTGATTTTACAGAAAAAAATCGAAAACAAATATTTCGTTGAAAATGTGTCCCCCTAACCTGAAGAAGGGCCAATTACTAATCCTACATCCTCCAGCACCTGAGACCAGACTAGCCAACTAACGGACAATAGAGGGAGACACGGTAGATTCCTAAGATTGTCCGCTGTTGAATACCTTTGATGTTTTGTGTACTGGACCTAAACAATTTGTCGCAACTTTGCGCAATCCGTTGCAATGAAAAATATTTAGGTTAGATGGGATTCAAAGTGTGTAGCATGCTTTAAAAACTCAGTTACACATTTTTCTCAAGGTCATTAAAGACGCAGAATATTACAAAGGAACAACTTTGGTCAAAAAAATCAGAAAATCGTTTCTTTATTAAGTCGATGTCTAGGTAAATAACTAACTGTGTGTAACTTAGTTTTGTTATTTCAACCTATCCTTTACACTTATAAAACATCTTTGATACTCGTCCAAGAACCTCCTCAATCCCCCAACAGAAAGAGAAGGAAGCCTGACCACTTATCACAACATCTTATATTTACGAAAGATAGATAGATAAAGGACTGACTGAACTGACCTTTGAGCAATACTGGTTCCTGGTTTTCCTCCCAGAGGGCAGCGAACACAAGGAAGAGGGCGTGATTGGTGGTGATAGACTCCAAGTCCGTCGTACTATCGTCGTAGACTATCACTTCTTTGTGAGTCCTTTTCCTTAATAAATCCTTGCCTTCTTTCGTGGTTGCCAGATCGGCGAGCGACGCACGGCCACCTTGCAGCCGCTTCCGGTTGAAACGGTCGGCACAGTTCACATTGATGGCGCTCTGAACGTGACTGAGGTTATACGCGATGAAGGGACGACAGTCCAGGACGAGAAAGGAACTTCGGCGCGCGGGCCGATTCTGTCCCATGCCCACCATACACCCGACTATGTTATTATTAATACCGTTAAGGGCGTTCGTACGATTCATGAGTCTTTTGGCCAGATCGGCTGGCCGCATAGTCCGCACGCACTTGATCACTGATCTGTAAGTCGTCGACTCCCCATTGGGGCTGGACGGCAAACTGACGGCGGCTTCGAGCTTGAACTTCTTCGAAGGCATCGTGGTCGGGGCGGACACTAAACCGGGACCGGGCTCGCTGAGGCTGCGGTTGAGGGGCAGTTTGAGTCCCTCTCGACGACCATCGCTGACGCTAATCATCACTTCCCTGTAGACTAGTACACCTCCAGACATCCACCGCCCAACACAACCCAATGATTCACTCTTTTTTTTCTTTCTTTTCTTCCTTCTAGTTAAATTCCACTTGCACAATTCGGCCCGTTACGCACTGCAAACATAGTAATAGGTTTAAAAAAAAATTAATTATATACGCATTTAAAAATAAAAATGTCACTACGAGCTGTGTGACTCTGTGAATTGTAAAAGCTGTCTTATGTACACAAAACAAAAAGTGCACCGTTATAAATACACAATCCCCAATCGGGTTGCCACAGTGACGTGATAATGGCCAAAGATAAGGAAAGCCAATATGCCAAAGACAGGCTCTCCAATCTACTCGGCGCCGGTAACTAATCACTTAGCAATGATAAGACGCCGAGTTATACATAAACATGGCTCACCAACGATAATAAGCCTACACTGTACCATTGGATGAAATTAATGATACAGTGTGCTGTAGTAAAGTGTTTTGACAATCTAAACGAGCTTCAGGTTTTGTGCGTTATCACTAAAATGCCTGTTGCACCACAAGACAAAAAAAAAAGGCTTTTAAATTGCTATTTAAAACTTTTTTTTCGCGCGTTAAATGTCAGATTGTACGAGCCGTCGATTTTGAGGCCAAAGGCTCGGCCATACTGACACTGCCCACTATTGATCACTAAACGAGCCCATTTGGATTTCCGTCCTGTAGACATCACTGTATTAAAAACACAAATCAGCATTTTCAGACAGTTGCTTAACAATGACATCGAGTAGTGTACATAACAACAATGGAACCAATGACATATGACTTCCTTATTAACGCACGTAAAATGTTGTACGCAACAATTTTCAGATGTTCTGAGTAATAAGGACTACTACAACAAGCTAGCCTATTATTTTGACATTTAAATGCGCCTATTACAAGACTTTAGTGTACATTTTCTACAGAATGCGTACGTAATAAGCCGTAAGTTATAGATGGTGTAATGAACATTCAGATTACGTAACAGACTTTAACCATAAACAGCCACCTCTTCAGATAAACTAACCCATTACGAATCAGTCTGTAAATTAGGTGCTAACAGTAAATCGCATACGATGCAGTTTTCTTGAATGCACACCTCTTTCGTATTCTAGTTCCCTGCAGCTGGAGCGCCTCAACCCGAAGTTCCCCTGTAAGTGTAAACAACACGGAATCACATATTTCTGATTCGTTATCCAAAATTAATTCTACACATACCATAAACTTCGATAAACTAGTTTATATCCGATAGTCCCTGCATTCACTATACGCTTGTAAAGCTCTGGTAAAACTCCGGACGGTCATTGAAAAATTTCAAAGCATGTTCTTCCTTTAGACGTGAAAATTAACGAAATGGATGAAACGGGTTCGAATTGAAATAAAATATTTCTAAATATAATCTATACGCCGTCATAAAGTGTGCTTTTAAACAAATAGAAAAATCGCTGAAAATAACACGAAGGTATATCGGAAATTTGCAATGTTTTTTTTTTCTTTTGCACCTTCAGAAATTAGTTACTAACGTACTTTAAACATGTACGCTGCCTATATAATTTATAATATAATTTCCCTTCATTTTACAGCTTAGTCACTTACCCGAACGCTTCAGAATTCTAAAAAGACTCGAGCATGCCAAAAACAAAACAAACAAAAATATTGTAAGAAATTCCTTGTTCTTACGCATAATAACATTGCCCTGGGCGGCCGACTCATTCTAGCTTTAGGCTACTCCTGTCTACCGAGAAAATGGGCCACGTAATAGCCTACAGCTGACTAATTTTTTTTTTATTATTATTATTCCCAACCGTAAGAGCACGACTCACGTAGTGACTATTTCCTAAATGACGTAGCACCTCCCTCCCTCATCCAAAAGTATAACCTACCTAAACGTTTCGGTTGACTTGTCCTTTTGCTTTAGCTCCATGCATGTGTGAAGAAAAGTAGCGCATGACGTAAAATATCGCCGTATTATAATCATGAATCAATCCCATATTCATACAGGCTACACGTAACGATACAAAGTGCGGCGTCATTAATAAATCTGACCTATCGATGCCATAAGCGACGAGGATAGGTCAGTCCGACCCGGGTCGCGCTACAACCACAAATGAATACAAACCCTCTACAACCCCGACGAACGCGGCAGCAACAACACACACACACACTCACTCGCGGCGCGCGCACACAACTGCACGCAACACACACACATATGACGTCACACGCGTTCTATTTTGAGTCACTGCGGAGACCGGTTATGTTTTGCCGCACTTGGGCAAGTAGCTGATTTGAGTGACGAACCAACGATGCATTTTCAAAGCAACGCAGTCTGCGCACCGTCAAGAGTGGCACCATTAAAGCCACCGACAAGCCATCTTTTACTAAATGACATTTTAAATATTATTTATAACTTGTGTGGTTAGACATGTCTTCGAATGGTTTTTCACAAACCAAACCTAAATTTAAATATTTTCGCATTCTGCTGTATGTCACGAAATAATCAGTAAATTTTATAACCAAGTTTTGTCCTTATAAAAAAAAACCGTTAACGACCTAAAGAGTTGAAATATGGATTTTAAAATTCTGAGGACAACAATGTTATTTCTTCACTCTACAACCATTTTTTTTTTTGAAAATGCCCAGCACGGATGGTTTTTTTTTCGGGTTTTCAACTTTTTTTAATGTTTGTAGAATTTTTTAATGTTTTATGCACTCAGCTCTGTTTCAACTCTGCTTATGAGTAGCAAGTTGAGCTGACCCCTTTCGGGATTGGGTTTAGTGACTTCGCAGTTCACTAGGAAATGTGATTAATAATAAACATTCCTTCGATCATTCCTCCCCTCTCTAAGTTTAAACACCACCCTCTCAACCAAGTAAGGCTGTCAAAAGATTAACTGTTGAAAAACTGAACTCCGACCTTTCTTTTTGTATATATTACTAGCCACCAAATACTGAAAAAAAAATCCACTTAATATAATTTTTTACCCCACTTGAAAATTCTTGTCCAAAAGCAGTGTACAGAAAACAGGAAATAAGGCAATTTCCCCATCTTTTTCCCACTAAATGAATTCCTTTCAAAAACAGACATAGCCTATTGGAACTTTCTTTACTTATTCACCGTTTCGTTACGACTCGGCAGAGCCTAAATCAGCACAACCTTAAAATCCACCCCGTAGATTCGACCGCAAAAGACAGCTTTGCTTGTTTTAGGGCATTCTAACAGTTGCCCCCGCAAATTTGTGGATTCTAGAAAAAAAAATAGATGCCAACTAAGCAGATATGTCATCAAGAGCAGTATTGATTGACAGGCACAGAAGAATTAGTTGACGTCATTCCAAGATGGTGGCTTGGTCAACACCATCTCTCATTCATCTCGTCATCATTTTGAATGCGTTAGCTCATACGTATTGTGAACAAAGCAATGAATATTATGCGAAAATTAAATCAACATGGTGTACGTAAATGGCGGCCTGTTGTTTCATCAGGGAACAAGCTTTCAACCAGTCACATTAACTTATTAAAAAAAAAAACCAGTCATATTAACTTATTCCAACTGGTCATTTCCTGTGTCTACCACTGTACCAGCAACAGGAAGAACTCTTTAAATTTCTGCAGTACGGAACCAGCAATACTTGCTAGGTGTTCACATGTGTTCAGGTCGTTCGAGGTTGGAAATGTTCCTCTTGTGTAATACAAAAGACAGTGACAATGTAGAAATCTTCTTATTCTTTCTAGTTTATATGTATTCATTACATAGTAACTCGACTTGGTACCCTCAGAATAACAGCCTTGCTCATTTGGCGTTCACCGTAACAGCAAGCTGCTTAACCACGTTTTATTTTCCTGTGAGCAAAAAGACAACAACGAAATTTCTAACTCCTCCAATGCTGCACCACAAGACTCATGGGCAATGACACGCTCAAAATATGCATCAACAGTGACTAACGGGGCAAGCCTCCGATATGAGTAGGCAGGCATGCCCATTCAAAACAACATTACTTTATGACCCTAATTGGAAATATTAAATTTAGAAACTGCGTCGTGGAAAAAAAAGGAAATACCGACCTTTTTAACTGCTAACGTGATCCAGACGAGGATCTTTCACATACCACAGTCTACATGAACACGAGCGCACTCCGGCCCCCTTAACTTCCCGAATGGTGGGGGAAGCGAGGAATGAGCCCAAGTCATGTGGGACATAAGAAACACATTCGGTTCCTCACCCTGACATCCAGGGTCTGAGGTCAACTCTTTCGACTCACTGACTTTGTTATCACGTATATATTACAATTCTGAAGCTGGGATACATTCACGATTTTGCCTGTAATTCCTTGAAACAAATAGCTGAAATAATACCACAAGTTCCGTAACAACTAATAACCTTTGGTAGTACTTGCAATCAACCTGTTTGTAATTAGGTATCCTGTAGTACTATTAGTCTTCATATTAACTTAAAAGGTACACCCATGCCACATGTTGGCTTGCCTGTATGACTCAGTTTGGCAACATTAGTTCAAACGTGTGTGGACGAAAATTTGTCAAATTCAACACTTCACTTAAAAAGAAGCCACTTAATTGGCACAGACGACCATACTAAATCCTGCAAACGCTTTTATTTTCCCGGTTTTTTTCCACGTCCATGACGATTTTGCTACATTCACGCAAGCGCGTGTAAACGCTACTTACGCGCAGGATGCTCGGAAACAGAGAGAGTTGTTTGTCTTTTTAATTTTAACGCATATCTTTTAAAACCCGATCCATAATTTTAAGGTGCGATCGCCAACGAAACGTGAATTGACCGTATTTGTTCTTTAGTATGGGCGTGAGATAAGACTGATGTGATGATAAGACACATCGCAAACGTTCGAACTTCATTAAAGTGCGCCGATGTCATGTTTAACAGTCCTACCACAATGTGCCATCGGTCCTCAGACTTAAAACCGGTACAAAAATATGTAACAGCAACGGTACCTTTGATTAGCTCGCGACCCTAACCGACCGAAATACAGGAGAGGTGCAAATGCGAGCATGGTCTAAATTTATCATGCGACATCCCCAACGCGCCGTCCGTCCACCGTGAATCAAAGACGTACATCCATCCACAAGACACCACTATCATGCACATTTAACACCAAATCGCACAAATATTTTCGCATAATGATTTCCGTTCATTTCCTTACCATCAAGTGTGCAACACGGCCGCAAATGTTTCTCTCTCTCTCCTCCCGCAGCAGACGATGTTTGTGCCACTCAACGCAGCATTAATCCCAGTGTGTGTTTCTACGTAGCAACAGGTAATACTAAACCCAGGGAGGGCTGCTCTCTCTCTCTCTCTCTCTCTTTCGTTTGCTAACTCACGATCTGCTGCATGACTCATTCATCCTCTTTGTAGTCATTCATCATGACGCATCTCGGGTAGGTCAAGTGAGGTCATCGCGAGATCTCATTCCACGCGAGAACGGCTGCGAGACTCGCACGCTGCATTTCGTTGTCTAGCATGGTTGGGGAAAAAGCGTTTGCACGCATGCGTAAAGTTTCCGCCACGAAGGACGGTCGTGAGAGAGCGGGCTAAGCTAGTTATTGTTTTTTAGAACTGGAATCGCGTATTTTTGGAGTGGTAAATTAAAACCAGCACGATTAATTATTAAAAAATCCTATGCAAAATTGGGTATTTTAAATTGGTTAGGTTAGGTCTGGTTATGTTCGACACAACGTCGATTATTACAACGGTTTCTGGTTTTGGGTTGCGTCAAGTAGTGATGAGGAAGAGTAGAGTAGTTAGCACTTAAAATCTGCCCCCCCCCCCCCCCAAAGTACCAAACGTTATTTCAGGAGATAATTTCTCCCACGTAACTACTTCCTGTTGTTACCGTGTGTCGTATTTGCGCGGCAGGGACGGGTGCGGGTGAACATTTTTTTTATGTTGGGCGTTGGGCTACAATTAATTTTGCGTTTTGCTAAATATTGCCAATAGAAAGCGCGAACGAAAACCCTGCTTGGAAAATCGCCGCGCTACAGCCTAAATAAAAGCTTGGAATCCTCGCGCAATAGCCTAAATAAAAGCTCGTACTTTATTCGGTAAAACAAATAGATTTACTTTCCATGAACGCTGTCGTCAGTGAACTGCAAGATTCGTCACTCAGTCCGTTTACTGGAGGAAATCGGTTAAAATAAGAAAAATTAAAGTTATTAAAAGTAGATGCGGCAAATAGAAAAATTTTCCAAATCTCTCTTATTTTCTCCGTGTCTACCTTCTTTTCTTATATTGAAAGAAAACCATGTTAAAATGTCATTTTTCGATCGTTCCACGCAGCCAGTAAGCAATAAAGTATCCTTCCTCCATTAGCCGTGTGAGGCCCGGCCGTCTGGAACCCAGTTAAGGGTTCTCATAACAGATGGCTCCAGCGTGCTGTAAATACGGGAAATGAACGACTTGCGGCACGCTTGTATGAAGTAGTTTTTGGTATTGATTCCAAAGTTAAATTTAAGCAAGAATTTCATAAAGAAATACATAAACTGCTTACGCAAAAAATCGCAACATTAATATTTTCATAGACGAAAGACAAAGCTCTCTATTGGGTGGTTCCGACAGGCGGTTTGTTATTGTCAGTTTCGTGTGGCTTTGTTGTTATTGTCGGTTACGTTAGGTTAGGTAAGTTTGGGGTTTGCATTTCATACTGAGGTAGTTAACTGGTTGGGGTTTGGATTTTCATCAGTGGCGTAACTAGGGGGGGGGGGGTAAAGGGGCGATTCGCCCCCTCTGTGATATTTTGGAAGCTTATTCGGCAAATGGCCAAGTCACTTTTTCCATGGCTGAAAAATTGTTTACCGTCAGATGGCTGCATTTTGAGGTCAAAGACGCAACTTTCATGTTAGCTAATTTATACTCCTACTGTTTCTATTTTAAATCACCAAAGTAGCCAGGTAACAAATGGAGAAATGCAAAAATCAGTAAAGATAAACAGTAAGAATTACTAACTCCATATTTTGCTTAAAATTCCCAACATTTCTAACAAAGTATCAGTGTTTAAAAAATAAGTATCTAGTATGAAAAACTGAAAGATTTACATTACAAAATTTTTTTATGCGTATAATGTAGTCAGCAAAACTGGTTTTATAAATATGTTTCCAGCGGCATTTTATAAGGGCACGTTTTTGCAACCACTCGCTTTTGCATTCTCACAGCTAGAAGCTAGAAATCACCTCAAATTCCAACATTTCGGCGGTTTTATGTCTTCCGCCTCGCAACGAAACCAGCAAATAACGTGAGATCAGAAGCGATTGGGAAAATTGTTTCGTCACGAGGAATTCTTTATATTATAGACACGGATTATAAGACTGCAAGTATTTACTCAGACGATGTCGGATTTACCTAATCCATTTAGCGTTGTTGCCATGGCAATGTCACCTTTGCCATCGCGATTGAGTTCTAGCTGCGAGAATGCAAAGGCGAGTCGCTGTTTAAACGCACCCTAAGGCCGGAAAATACCGGAAAATAGCAAAAATGCAACAGCTTCCGGGGCTCTTATTCGGTTCTCCCTGCACACCATTTGGCTAAATGCCTAGTGTTGCCCCCTCAGTACAAAACCCTAGTTACGACACTGCTTTTCATACTGGGGCAGTTAATTGGTTAGGTTATGTTAATGATGATTTAACGAGTTTCCGCAATTTGGGATCAATTTGTAGTGCCTTCCGTGAAAATTAAAGGTAGTTTTTTTTTCTCTTTTTTCGAATTTCGGGCCATGTGCGTAAAGGGGACATATGGGAAGAAAACGGGCTCTCGTCCGATTTTTTTTTTAATGGACTGAGAATTACCTGCTGAGTAATGTTTTCCTCTTCCTTTTTGGGGGCAAACGCACCGTTTGACCTTGGTGAATGCCCAAAGTTAGCACCGCGCCGCGCCAGAAAGCATGAAACTATTAGGCGAAAGTCTGGCAAGTAAAACGCCAAACCCCAACCAGTTCATTACCTTAAGTGAAATGCCGAAGCCGGTTCCTAACCTAACCGACAACAACAACAAAACCACATGAAACTGACAATAACGACCCACCTATCTGAACTGTTTACGGGGGGAAAAATATCAGCTGGGAACATGGGAAGAAAACGCCTTCTCGTCCGTCAGCGCAAAGAGTGCGGCTTTCAATAATATCTGACGGCCAAACGAAGCCTTTTCCCCAAAAATTTTATGCGGAAATGTTGGTCATTTTACGTCATTCTAGCCCAACGAGAGATCAATCGGTGAGGAGCCCTTATTCTTCCCATAAGCCGTGTAAAGTAAAATTGTTCTCGGTATTGTTTATTTTACTATCGAAAGTGATCGTGGAATGAATTTATAATTCTGCCTTTATTCCGTTAGCTACGCACCTAGTATGCACTATCCCGTTGCCTCACACGTTTGTCAAATTGATTATACTACAACAAACTGTTACACTAAATAATCGATTATGCAAAAATTACCTGATTAACAGGAGCCACATAACTACACGAATTGCCAATACGCATAGAATCCTGGATACTTTCTGGTGAACCGTAAAGTAACCGCCATTTTTTCCCCAGTGGTTTGCCAATAGCTCAACAACAGACAGAATTCCGTTTTCCGTGCTTGTTGTCAAAACCTGAAATAAACTGGGCCATTTCCAGTTCAACTTTTTTTTCAGACAGAAACATAATTGGCAAAAATTTTCAGTCAAGGATCTACAACCCTTCATATGCAAACGATTTAGCCACTAACTGTTCAATAACAACGCCTACATTTTGCTGGCACGTCTTCTAATCGAAATCATGAAAAATCGACTAATATTTCAGTCACTTCCGGTCATACGCTAAAGGTGATAGGCATGACCCGTTCAAATAAACGACTGTAGTGGGACGTAACGTCATTTAACAATAGCTTACGACGCAAGCCCCTTTTTCTCCCCAACTGTATTTCAATAGCTGTTTTATGCATTACATGCATAAGCAGTTAAAAAGAGAGAGTGAGAGAAAGTTCGTGCCCATCTGTTTAACTTTTGTAAATGTAAAACTAGGCGTGGTCGAAACTGGGTGGACCACTTGAGTAGGCCTACTCTATTTAGTAGTATAGTCACAATATGCGAGCGTTTTCTTTGTATGCTTGCCGATTTTTAATAAAGCGCAGCAGTAGCTAAAACACAATGGGCATAATAAAAAGGGTTGTATTGGTTGAACCGATACCGATACTGGATCGTTAGGGTCCGATATTAGTGTTATCGGTCGGCAACTTCGTAGAAATATCGATAACTCTGGAACCGTTCGACATAACGACTTACGGTTTGCGGCGCGTTGCTTAGGAATTCACCAAGCATCTTCCTAGCTATCTTTTGATAACTGTTGGTCACTCTTTAAAAATGTGTTACTTTAATAATTATTGGACTTTTGCAGAAAACTACACCGTTGATGACAAATTGGGAATAAAATTTTGGATATCAGTATTGGTACCAGTTTCGGCAAAATTTGAAAAAGCGGTACGGTATCGGTATCTGTCCGTGAATTGGTATAGGTGCAGCCTCAATTAATAATAAAAATTTTAATGATGTACTTATTCGGTAATAAAGCATGAAATTGTTACAACTTGGGGAGAGTTCACAAATTACGTAACTTTTTTTTCTAGCAATTTTGACCCTCCTCCTTTTACTTTTGACAAAACCCCCACCTAAAACTACATAACATTTTCCTACC
>JAHWFP010090230.1:0-35965 GCA_023313725.1 Lithobius niger
TTTTTTTATTAAAACTATTGATAAAACTATTAAAATTACTAAAACTATCAAAACCTCTCGAAGAAACTATTCAAATGGTATATTAAAGCATCATCTACTTTGTCATAGACTGAAAAAAACAACAACAGTATTGCTATCTGATAGTGTCACTCTTTTCATCGGCAACCCGAAGAGCACAACTCCATATTTTCTAAACCACCAGCCTTTGCCCATGTTTCTGAGGAGAGAGTTCTAGGGATATGTTTTACTTCAAGCCTAACTCCCTCCATGCATTGCGTTTGTATTTCGGCAAAGGCCTTTCGTAGGTTGGCTATAATAGTGGATCGCTGCTTCATTTCCGGAAATGTAAAGTAAGGTATGGGCCTTTAAAGTTTTTGTTCGCCCCATCTTTGAGTATGCCAGCCTGGTGTGGTCCCAATCATTACTGGGTGATACTGACAGACTTAAATCTGTCCAACGGAAGTCACAAAACGGCTCTCCGGTCTGTGGGACTTGTCTTACTGCGAGAGGTTGGTTCGGGCTGAGCTTCGATCCCTTGAACTTTGCAGACTCATTGCTGGCTTAATCCCTTACTTTTAAGATATTGCATGGTTCCCTAACTGTCGAGTGTCGACCTACCATTTTTTTGGCCCCAGTCCTTGCGCGATCACTTGTGGACATTCTTTTAAACTGGCTTCACAGGTGTCCAAGCTCGAGTGCTGAAAAAATTTCTTTTGTGGTAGGGATATCCGCGCCTGGAATGCCTTGCCGAGTGAGGTTGTTGAGGCGAGCTCAGTTGACCGATTTCAATTTTTATTAAATGAAATTTGCCTTAGGACTTTTTTTTAAAGCGGTCAGAATTGGTCGTTCCACTTGTCCCTTGATTCTTTTCTGCCTCCTCTTTTATGGACTGGTCCTAGTGGGGTTTCCCCGTTCTAGCTCAAACCGTTAATGTGGTTAAATCTTTATTTATTTATTTATTTATTTAAAATTGGAACTCGGCGGCAAATACTGTTTATGACAAGGGCGAAACGAATACGGTTTCAGCAAGCGAAAGAGCGGAAACGTCTGCTTGTTTGGGGCTCCATTCTACTGAATGGTTGGCACCCAGGCCTAGGACAATTTTTACCAATTGATCATTTAATATCAATTAGCTCTCACCCACAAAGATCTCTAGACAGACTGTTTCGCCCTTGTTTGGGCTCGTCAGTAGAGAATACTTTGCGGAGGAGAGCTAGGCTACGCTTGCTAGGGCAAATGACAAGGGCGAAACGAATACGGTTTCAGCAAGCGTGCCTAGCTCTCCTATTCTCTACTGACGAGCCCAAACAAGGGCGAAACAGTCTGTCTAGAGAACTTTGTGGGTGAGAGCTAATTGATATTAAATGTTGTTCACCTTGTAAAAAATAAAGTGAAATCCTTGAATAAGTGGCAATTTTTTATGAGTGTATTTAATCATTGATTCTTGGGCCATTTAAGCACACCAAATCTTTATGCAATTGAACACTTAAGTATACCATAGTTTTCTCAGAAACTTGTACTTGCCCTGTCCTTGTGAACGGGTTTGTTACTACACTGTCTCTTTTCGGGAGTTATTTGTCTTTTTTTTTTGGTAAACGAAGTGTTACAAAAGTTTGTGCGGGGGTTTCCCTTTTGGGCTGCTTGACTTGAGAAACAAGTTTTTATTTTTTATTTAGAGCTGTAAACTTGAAGTTGCTGCTGCTATAGTTCGTTCATATATCTTCAGGCATATGACGTTATGACTTTGGCTAGGGAGTTATCTTTATGACAGTGGAGGATGTGGCCATAGCGATTAAGGCGCTATGCAAGTGATCTGGGGGCGAACTGGGTAGCCGGTTCGAATCCGGGTCATGCCACTCCGACGAAACATAAGTGCATAAAGGTGCATGGCTTACTGAACTATACGTTATTTCTAGTGTATAATTTTCGCTGTTGGCTTATTTCCAATTTTCGTTTGGCTAGGGAGCACATCAAACCTACAGCTGTAGGCTTCATGAATAAGACTGCGTAAGCATCAAATTTGCCTCTACAGTTCGTGTGTAAACCACGCCAATTTCTGTATGAGGCACTAAACAGCAAATATCAGAAATCTAATATTATTCTAAATCTAATATTTCAGATATGTCGAACATGGCCATTGAATAAGTTGGAACATCCAGGGGACCATCAGACGGTTATACCGAAAATGACCTTGACAACCGGTTTCAAGGTCAAAGAAAAACTAACTCTGGAAGTAGCAGAGATAGGGGCATGATGTCAATTGCAAACTTGTAGAGGACGAAGACATGACCTCAACAAAGCAAACGGAACGGAAATCGATTCAAATGTCAAAGAGATACAGTAAAAACAATATGGGTCTTGCAGCCCCATTGCAGGGCTTGGCCACAACCCACCCTGAGGTAGAAACACAGAGAGGCACCAATAGGAAAAGTCTACCTCAGGGATGAATGCAAACAGGCTTATCATGGATCCACCAGGACTGCCTTCTAATCTTTTGCTGTACGTACAGTGGTGCCTGTCTGAGTTTCTACCTCAGGGTGGGTTGTGGTCAAGCCCTGCAATGGGGCTACAAGGCCCATATTGTTTTTACTGCATCTCTTTTACATTTGAACCGATTTCTGTTCTGTTTGCTTCGTTGAGGTCATGTCTTCGTCCTCTACAAGTTTACAATTTACATCATGCCTCTATCTCTGCAACTTCCGGAGTTAGTTTTTCGTTGACCTTAAACCGATCGTCAAGGTCATTTTCGGTTTAACCATGTGATGGCCCCCTGGATGTTCCAACGTATTCCGTGTCAATGTTCGACGTATCTGCAATAGTAGGGATGATATTGAGCAGCAACACTTGAGATGAAACACCCTGTATTCTTATCATTAAATGTGCCGTTTCATCAGTTGCTGACTGCCTTTGCATTCCAATGTACAATTTTAATGATCTCGATAAGACCTATCTATCCGTGAAAGAGCCAAAACTATAGGTTAAAGCAAGAATTTATAGATATGCATCAAACAATTAAAAAAAAATTAATAATAAGGAAATGAAATGAGCGGTAATGTTGGCTTCACTTTTTACATCTTTTTAAATTATTTGAATTGAATCCAAAATGTAAATTTTGTTGGGTGGGGGCTGTTGGCTGGGAAGGTGGAACCTTCGTAAGAATTATAGCACCATCAGTTAAAAGGCTTAAAAGGGATTCTGCACCCTAGGAAATTGGGGATTGTGGGGATTCTGTACCTGTGAGGATTTTGAGTTGTGGGGATTCTGTGCTTGTGGGGATTTTGAATTGTGGGGATTCTGTACCTGTGGTGATTTTGGGTTGTGTAAATTCTGTACCTGCGGGGATATTGGTGTGGGATTATAGAGTCGTGAGGATTTTGATTTTGGGGATTATGAACCAGACCCGGTGATGATGAAAATGCAAAAAATTCAGTTACCCCACTTATAAAGAGTTCCATTAAGAACAATTACAGTAAAGCACCTGAGTTATCGAATTTTTGTAGGCCTACTAGAAAATTTGTTAACCTATTTAAGAATTTTTACAAGTCCTGCTTTTCGTATGATAATCTTTCCACAAATCCGTGGGTGTATTGATGTAAGAAGGCTTCGAGGTTGTATGTCAGGACAAAAGTGGAATTTTTATTTCAAAATGTCAACAGTTTGACTACAAATTAAAGGTACGAGCGAAGATCCAGTTAAGACCAGTCAGAGTTCGTCACTATACCGGTAATCGTAACAGAAACAGTTGTGTTTGTTCAGGAGTTGTAAAAAGCATTGGAAAACGTTTGTATAATTTCCTAAATTTAAACTCTTCTTGTTGAGCGCATACAAAATGTGACATAAGTTTGTTCAACTCTCTCAAGAACTACATACAAAAATTGAATTAAAAATTAAATTACAATTAATAATGGATTTTCAGGATGGGAGTTCCCGTGTAGCGCTTCGACAGAGTATTGCCCCTTTACCGTAATCGCAATCAGGCAGGCATACCCACTCATGGGATTCTCGTTCCGTTCAACTAATGCGAAACTAACTTGGCTTCCAGAACGAGTTTTATTTTAAGCAACCAATGAAGGGGTGGGTTTACCACAAGCTAGCGATAACGGCATTGTCTCGTTAGGCGGCTTTGCGGTATCGAAAGGGGGTTTGGGAAGGGGAGGGTGTGGAAGGGGTTGGGGTGGCGTAAAGGGTGGTGCAGTAGTTAAAAGTTTAATCGTTCATGCAAAACAATCCAAAAGGAAGATATAATACGAACAAACGTGCATAACAGTGGTCCGTGTAGCATACATTAATTATATGCGACTGTGTTCTCTCCCATCAGCGCAGTATCAATTTAAATTAAACTACGACCATTCATGGTCCATGCGGTATAAAAGAAAAGGCAAATGGGCTAATTTGGATTTAGTGGCATGAAAGATATCCCTTGTGCACAGCCACGACGCGGCTCAAGGCTCATTACGCCCATTACAATGGATTCCAGCCTCCGTGGGCCGTTAAGAATTTGGGTAATGAGTTGGATGAAACAGATGCTGCTTGACCCCGTAGGGTGTTTGTCAACAACGCTACAATAAATGGCTAAGCGACCGCTCTCTAGCCCAACAAGAAGAGGGCGCTACGGGCGACAATTTACTAAAAGTTTTCTTCGTCAGGAGTGAGACTGAATTTTCAACAATTTGTTTGCGGCCGCCCGTGTGTGTGCCTTGATGTTACAAATTTAGATTGCTTGGAGGATGGAAGGAGCTGAATATGCAACTTGCTGCACGTCCCTTCCACCAGTTCTGAAGGTGTGATCTAATTCTAGCTAAATGTTCATTTACATGCTTAAAAATACATGGATCAAGTGCAGCATGATTCAGAATATGATCACCCATGTTAATTACTGAAGGGTTGCATGTTCTAGCTACGGGGGGAAATATTATCACTAAGTCTTACGGAAAGTTTTAAAGACGGCCGGGAGCATTTTTTTTTCCGTAAACAGTTCAGATAGGCGGACTGGATCTCGCTACGAAACTTCGTTACTAATTAGCACCCACTAATGGTGATTATGTGTAAATTGAATTTATTGGTGATCTATTGTTGTTGTAGTTAGGTTAGGTTGAGTTAGGTTAGGTTAGGTAAGTTAGGTGACTTAAGTCGGATTAAACGGTTTTTTTTTCTGTACGCTGCTGGGCTGCATGGATAGCTATGTAACGAGTTTTGCTGAACTGTTTACGAAAAAAAAAATATGCGCCTGGGGAGAGGGGTAAAATTGAATAAATTGAATAAATGGTGGGAACATTGTGTACAGTTCCGGTCAAAAAAAAATGCCCTTTTTCGTTATATCGAGGGTCGTAATGACGACCATGGAGAAATTCAAGTATCTCGATAACTACTAGACGGATTTTCATGAAACAAAGACTGAACTGATAATCAGACTGTCTACTACATTTCTATCCTTATTAAATAACTATGTTAACTGACTGAGCATAATTGGCCGTGCGAGAATAACTTAATGATATCTGATGATATCTCGAAAACTAGTGGAAGGATTTTCATGAAACAAAGACTGAATTGCATATTATATTTTGCTGATTAATATTGCATGTCATACGTATAGAAATACAGCATATATAATAAAAGTTAATCCAGTTTTTGTTTGGTTGTATTCTATCCAGTAGTTTATGAGATATGTTATTAGTTATCAACTCGTGCTGCTCGCTCGGCCATTTATATTTGGATACTTACCATTACATGTAATAAGCATAGAAATATAGCTGATATTATAATAAGCAACCCAGTTTTTATTTCATTCAATTCTGCCCAGTAGTTTTCGAGATATCAACACTTTCGTTCAGAGTCACATACATTAATACTGCAACTTCTTCCGTATAACGAAGATGATTTTGTTTGACCGGAACTGTACATTAGGTGTGTGTAATTGGAGTAACTGCTGCAGGAAGAATTTTGTAATGTCCCAAAACATTGGTTCCTTACAAAAAATTCTTAAAATTGAGGTTCTACCCTCCTGTCAATAGACGTAATCCGACTGAAATTTTGAAAGTATGCATTTGAAAACATGCATTTGAAAGTATGCATTAATATTGCATCCTTCTACTGACTTCTTCACGTCTGTTCTTCAATTTCGTTGTGACATCAGAAAATACCGTTTCCCAACAGTCATTCATCCTTGGCGCTGCAGAGGCTGAGATGTATGATAAGATCTAGTTTGGGGTTTGTTTAATATGTCTGTAATGTGTCTGTAATGTGTCTGTTTGTGTAATGTGTCTGTAATATGTCAGTGGCAACCCATACCGCTGCACTGTGGCAGAAGTTGGCGCTAAAGACCCGACTGTCGACGTGCCATTAACCTCCAACCCTCGCTGCAGTTGTGATTACCCGGTGTTCTCCAAGGCCAAAACGAAGTGGAGGGTGGGATTCACTATTTGGAAACAAATAGTAGAAATAGTTTCCAAATTGCGCGGTGATTTGGAACTGGAACCAACTTATAGGCTAATACACCTCTATCAAACCTTATCTATGCATGATGAGAAGTTGATACGAGTTCGTTTTAAACAAACATTCACCATTCTGAATAGAGGACTTCAGATTACAGAAATCTTCATTAATAGAGCAGCGTCAAGTGACGTCATATTGGCTACGAGATACCATTTGGAGGTAAATAGCTACAAGGTGCACTGTATTAAAATGTAAGGGAAAAAACGGCGCTTCTAGTCAAGACAGTGCTTTAAGAGCGGATTTCTTAGGCTTAAAATAACGTTGTTTTCTCCAACAACAAAAATCGCGCGTTACAGGCTTAAGAAATCCAGTCTAATAGCATTGGTTTCAATAAGACGATCTTCCTTTCTCCCTCCAGTGCTCCTTGCAGCTAACCCAGTTACTGGCTCCTCCATAGAGTTATACACAATTATACTACGTCGTGTCACTGCCCTATACTGGTTTTCATTTAGAGGGAAGTGTGTGGTGGGTAGGGTAAGTTTTTTGGGAGTATATGTCTTGGCTTGCTAGTCTAGTTTGTTTCCCAAGTTTCACACCATAGTTTTCAATCATTCTGAACAAGGTGCACCTCTTCCATAAAGAATTTTTGGACTTTATATTAAGTATCAACTGTTTGTTCTTTTGGGGAGAATAATTAACACCATACGTATACAGGTTAACTTGGTTCAGACAATTGCTCGACAACGATTGCTAAGGGTGGCCATCACAACCGAATGGTGGCAAACCTCAGACTAGTTGCCTGGAAGTTTTATCTTTGCGATGACTGATAGGGGACCCTGAGAAAGTCTCTGATAGTCAGCGACAGCCAGGGGATAGTGTGAGAGGCTAAACAGTGTCCTTCAGTGGCTATGAGATTTATACCAGCCTGGATGTTATCTCTACCCGCTGCGACGATTGGGTTGCCAGTTATGCCTCTCCCCTTACTATAGTTTGTTCCACATTATGTTTGCAGGAAACTGACTGTGTGACGCCGTGTTTCCTTCCACGACGAGTGCAAAAACATGTGGATATCAGTTACTGTTAGAGTCTACAAGTGGGATATTTACGTGTTTTTTGCACTCGGTATTGTCATGTCAATTCCCTACTTGTTTGCAGGAAACTGACTGTATGCCACCACGTTTTCTTCCACGACGAGTGCAAAAACATGTGGATATCACACTTGTAGACTCTATACAGTTACTGAGTCTACGAGTGGGATATTTACGTGTTTTTTTTGGACTCGTATTGTCATGTCAATTCCTTAATTGTTTGCAGGAACCTGACTGTATGACGCCACGTTTCCTTCCACGACGAGTGCAAAAAACTTGTTTATATCACACTTGTAGACTCTATGCAAACTACTCGAATCTAAGAGTGGGATACTTACGTGTTTTTTGCACTCGTAGTGGAAGGAAACGTGGAGACAAACGGTCAGTTTCCTGCAAACGTCATGTGGAAGAAACTAGAATTATGCGTACTTCTAGAACGTTAACTAGGTTCACAATGTGTTGGCATGTTCGATACGAGCATTAATTTGCATCAGTTTGTATAAGTCTCCAAACAATTCATAAAAAAGTAGCAAGAAATTGTACCAGAAACCTAATTTTGTTCTTAAAAGTTGTATGAAATACAGTACGTAAACGGTTACAAAAGTCTATTATAGTATTATACAAGTCTAAATCGTCCTAACATTTTCCTTAGAATAGTTTGTGGTTTTAAGAGTTAAAATCAACTTCGTTAAGTTATCTTTAAATAGCGTCGTTTAATAGAAGACGGTAAACTTGGAAATGAAATGTTTAAATTTGCAGCGAAACTCTTAACTGCTGTAGGAGCAAATAAGCTAAGCCAAATGTAAATAACGAATGATATCTTTAAGGCTGTAGAGTTTCGTAAACAGACAAAATTTTCCAGGCGGTCATGTTCCAAAGGGTTTTACATGCTGAAAACAGAAATATTATTTTAACCACAGGGTAGGTGATGTTTATAACGTAGACGATGGTGGCAAATTTAACAACAACAAGAATATTGTAGTCACTTTAAAATAAGTGTTCAAAAGGCACTGGGCATCTATGTAATAAGCTATAAAAGTTTAATTTCGGTTCACTGTTTCGATATCCAGGTGAGAGTAAAGAATCCTGACAACAAACACAACAATCCCCGAATACCACTACCCCAAATACCGAATTTGGTTGGTTTGTCAATTCTAGGGTATACTACAGGATTTCAAAGGGTTCAAATGGTTTTACCGAGCGTTAATCATACCCGGTCATCTGCCCGACGAAGCCCTAAGGCCCTATGTCTGCAGCACCCGGAGTGGATTCCCAGGAGGTCACCCACCCAAGTACCAATCGGGGCCAATGCTGTTTAACTACGGTGGTCTGACGAGAACCGGTGTTTCCAGCACTGCAAGACCGCAGGATTTCAAAGTTTGACGTTTAACAATGAAGTTGATTCTGACGCGTATACATAAGGCCTTTGTATACATACAATACAATAACTATTATACTATATTGCACGTATGTACATATGCACTCATTCATACCCCTATTTGTGACGTTCAAATTGCAACTTGCAGTCAACGGAAGTGAACCATATGTTTAGTTGCTTGTCGTATTTGCATTTCAATTATATTTTGTAGTACAGGTTGATTACAGAAAAAGTTGACACTTTCAACCGTTTATTTCACGAAAAATATATCCAAATTGATCGGCAAACGGTTTTCACCGTCAGTTCTGCAACTAAGTATCGCAGAGCGGTTGCAGTTTTCGAATGCACGTCACGTGACTATTTCTGCAAGATGGCCGTAAATAGTTACAGGGAAGGCGTTTTGTGTGCTTGTATTAAGCACAACATCCCCTGTAACTGTTGGGCAACAGCATTTTAAAACACGTTTCGGGACCCACTGGATAACTAACTGCATAAGAAATTTGAAAAAAAAAACCGGATGTTTGTGAAGGGTAAAAGTTTAAGGAAACCGCCCGTAACGGTGGAGCGCGTCCGCATCGCATTCCAACAAAGCCCCTTGAAATCCACAAAGCGGACGAGTGCGCAGTTAAACATTCCACAAACCACGGTAGGGAAGATCCACCGTAAACGCCTGTAGTTGTTTCCCTACAAACTACACCTATTGCAATATGAGTGGACAAATCCAAGCATCGTTCATTTTGTACAGAAATGCAGTGGCTTTGTGAAGAGGATAGTTTCAGCGAGTGTCTAATTCTCGGCGATGAATCAACATTTCATACGCGGAAATTGGAGAGGCGATAAAGTAAACAAGCATAATGTTCATATTTGGGGGACTGAAATTCCCAGGAATATTGGAACACGTGGGGGATTCCCCGCAGGTCAATGTGTTCTATGCCATTTCCTGTAAACCAGTGCTAGGTCCCTACTTCCTTCATGAAACACTATAAAAGGGTTTAGCCATCACGACATGCTGATTAATGGGCAGGATCGGATTCGGAGAGGTCGTGTCTTCCCGGGAATGGACTGCGTGGGCCTCGAACGCCTCGCGGGGAGAGGAGGGGATGGGGACTGGGGAAACGCCGTAAACGAGCGTATTTTTGTGATATCTGCCAGTAATGGCGCCAGCCAACTCCAGATAGGGGGGCAATGATAACTCGATCACCCGACCCCCGGGGGGGGGGGCTAAGTAAATGAACATTTTTTTTCCAAATTTGCTGTATTTTAGCAGGAGTCTGGCGAAACCAGCTATTGTCGGCTGCCATTTCTCCGTTTGTTTGCGGTTCGTATGACCCCCTCACAAACTTCGCGTTGTGCGTTGGGTTTTTAAAATCGGGCCTTCTCCTTTTAGAAATAACTGGTAAGGCGTTGGCTCCCAAACGTGTCTCATAACTAAGATCCCTCTTAAATGATGGCGTTGACGGTCTAACGCAGCAAATCAATTTTCAGTTGAGCCACTTACTGTACACCATTTGAAAATTGCTCAGTTCATTGGTATCATGAATTCAAACGACGAAAACTTAGCTAGAAACTTTTACTAATTTTATGTCTGCCTGTAGACTCTGTCTTCCAACTGTTTCCCGACGACAATCTCGGTTACTCCCTGACAGGGGGGGTCTCGCCCCACCCCCACACCCCACCTGTGGCGCCACCCCTGATATCTGCGTGTATATGAAACGTTTTCCAGTAACTTACAATTTTTCATAGGGAATAATATGCATTACCGTACGGATTCATTTCCAATTTTTGACAACAAATTATTTTAAACATGGGCCTCTAGTGGGGTGGGTCCGGGTCGTAGCCTTGTCATCTAAAGAAATTAGCGTGTATTTGAAACGTTTTCTTGCAACTGAGATACAATTTTCATGGGAATTCATTTGAAATTTTTAAAAATGTTTATTTGAAACCAAGGCCTTCTATATTTTTTTTGGGGGAAGGGGGTCATGTTGGAGCCCTGTAATGGTAGCGTATTTCAAGGAAATCAGCGAAATTCGAAACGTCTTCCTGCAACTTGCAATTTTTGTACAAAATCATTTAAAATAAAAAAATTAAAAAATTTTCATGAAACAAGGGCCTCCTGTAATTGGGGTCTCCGTGGGACTTCCCGGGTTCCCAGGCTGCCCCCAACACTGTTACTGGATCGGTGCCTCAACTTCGCAAGAAAAGCAACAACTTCATATTATTCCAATAGGACGGCGCTCCACCAAACTGGAAGACGGAAGTCCGGGAGATAACCTCGACGAGAAGCTTCCACAGTGCTGGATAGGCCGCGCATCAACAAACAACACGGAACTCTTGACTTTGCAACCATGAAGCCCAGATCTAACACCATGTGACATTTTTATGAGGACTTGACAAAGATAGGCGTTCATTCTTCCCCTTCCTATCAACCTACAAGATCTAAATCAACGGATAACAACAGCAAATGTCGTTATTGACAATGATACGCTAAACTGTGTTGGCAGGAATGTGATTATCTCTTGGAAACACGCCTTGTAACTAAATGAACATGAATGGACTGCGAAACTTGTTGCAGTACGTGCCAGTGAAAACCGTATATCGATACGTTGTATATTTTTTTGTTTATTATTCACTTCAAACTGTGTATTACTTTTGTAAACACCCTGTGTTATTGGCGTAGTCTTTTTCCGTGCAAATTAATCCTGTAAGGCTTGACGTCACCAATCAATACACCATCATCGAAAACTCTGTTTGTGGTAAGCTATTCCCTAACGCTTGGGCATTAAGATCTATCAACAGTTTCACAGTATTTTTGAACTCCCGAATCGACCTTCGCTGTTTCACAGTGGTCAGTTGTTAACTCACTTACAGTATTATTTCCTGCCTTGTTGAATAGAACAGTATTTTCTAGTTCCTGCTGTTCTAAACTCTAGTCATGTCGTCCTTCTGTTTAATAGTGTTGTTACACATGTAACGGAATATTGCTGCTGCTTCTATTAGTTTCATGATAAGTATAGGTCATTGTGTAGATTTCTTCCTTTAACTTGCTATGCAAGGCGAGCTCTTGGGGGATTGGGTTTGTTTCTTGATCATATAATATTGAGGTTGCTGTTGAGTGGTCAAACTGGGTTATCGAAATCATCTGTGTCATCTGCAGGTTTAATTTCTGTGGCTTGAGGCCGCATCTCCTGGGTGAATCTCTAGCGTTTCTGCTGGATCTTCAGGAATAATTGATATAGCTCTTAGCTGTACCAGCTCGCAGAATCTCTGGCGTTTCTGTTGCAACTTCAACGATAATTGAAATAGCTCTTAGTTGTGCCAGCTGGGGCTGCATCTTCAGGGATAGTTGATATAGATCTTAGCTGTACCAGCTGGAAGAATCTCGGCGTTTCTGCTGCAACTTCAGGGATAGTTGGAAATGGCTCTTTTTTGTGCCAGCTGGGTACATCTCTGGTTTTTCTGCTGCATCTTCAGGGGTAGTTGATATAGATCTTAGCTGTACAAGCTGGAAGAAGCTCGGCGTTTCTGCTGCAACTTCATGGATAGTTGGAAATGGCTCTTTTTTGTGCCAGCTGGGTACATCTCTGGCTTTTCTGCTGCATCTTCAGGATAGTTGATATAGATCTTAGCTATACCAGCTGGAAGAAGCTCGGCGTTTCTGCAGCAACTTCAGGAATAATTGATATGGTTCTTATTTGTCCCAGCTGGGTAAATCTCCGCGTTTCTGCTGCATCTTCAGGAATAATGGATATGGCTCTTAGCAGCATCAGCTGGGTTAATATATATGGCTTTTCTGCCACATCCGATTTGCAGGCTTCATTTCTTTGGCTCGTAGCTACATCTGTTGGGTTAGTTTCTCAAGCTCTTCCGTCACGTCTGCTATGTTAACTTACTTCTGTGGTTCTTCAGTTACATCTGCTGGGTAAATTTCTGGGACTCGTCATTCAGATCAGTCAGGGTAAATTCTGTGATTCTTCAGCTGCATCTGCTGGGTGAATCGCTATATTTTATATCACATCTGCTGGGTTAATTTCTGGGGCTCGTCAGTCATATCAGCCGGGGTAATTTGTGTAACTCTACAGCCGCATCTGGTGGGTGAATCGCTATATTTTATATCACATCTGCTGGGTTAATTTCTGGAGCTCGTCAGTCATATTAGCCGGGGTAATTTCTGTGACTCTTCAGCGACATCTGTTGGTGAATCACTAGATTTTATATCAAATCTGCTGAGTTAATTGCTGGGGCTCGTCAGTCACATCAGCCAGGGTAATTTCTGTGACTCTTCAGCTGCATCTGCTGGGTGAACCGCTGGATTTTATACTACATCTGCTGGGTTAATTTCTGGGGCTCGTCAGCCATATCAGCCGGGGTAATGTTTGTGACTCTTCAGCCGCATCTGCTGGGTGAATCTTTAGATTTTATATCACATCTGCTGGGTTAATTTCTCTTGGGCTTTAGCCGCATCTTCGCGCTTAAGTTTTGTGGCTCTTCTGCCAAACCTGCTAGAGTAATGTCGGTGGATTTTTGCCACCAGCCGATATTTTCTTGACAGCTCTTCAGGTGAACGCGTTCGCGTGTGTTTTTTTCCCCCATTATCTATGTATTCCAAGTTATTTCTGTGGTCTTTTGTTTGTAGCTTTGCCGACTGGCTGTTTGTTGTTGGTCCTGCTTAAGACCAGAGTCGTTTAAATAAAACCATATCCTTCCTTTGAAACTGCATTTACAGATGAGCGGTCGGGGGTCTTGTTTTTGCTACCTGTTTTGGCCAGCTTACTAAACGTTCACCTTCATGTTTTAAGTTTAATTTTAACTTTTACGTTACAGTGTTCCTTGACTTTGACATGTGCTTTTTTCCTCACTTTCTGAGCACTTCACAACTGGATGATTTGAATCCCGAAACGTTGTGCGACCCATTGTGTTTTATTTGTGCAATTAGTGTAGGCTTTATTCTTTTTAAAAAGCAGTACAGGGTCGAACTGAGTCAGACTTTTGCATCTGCAGGATAGTCGATAATGGGCGCCAGGGTATGGGCGAACGAATTTTAAAAATTTTAAAATACGTACTTGTCTATCTTTCCATCCATCTATCTACCTACATCTACATAATAATTATGGTCAGGTACGGCAGTACCGTTCATCCTATCGTCGGCAGTGGTGGAACAATTTCGGTGCGTGACAAACATGCAACCGTTCACTGTCAACAAATTCGGCGCACGTGATCTATCATTACTGCCACGCACGCGGGAAGTCACACAGTCAGCCAGCGAAAAGTTGATTCCTTGCTGAGAACCAAAATGAAAAACGATCCGGGTTTCTGCTTAAATCTGACAGCTTAAAACAGAATGACGCTAAGTCTGTAATCCTCAAAATTGAACGGTTGACATGATTATATGACGTATTTGTTTCTTTAAATGCAGGCTTCGTGCCCCCCCCCCCCCCACCACACCCCAGATGAGTTGTTTGGTAACAGAAAGGAACAATATTGGCACTTGGTTGCCTCGGCTATACTTCCTGCAACAAACTACGAAAGACAAACTGTGATGAGCTAGAATTTAGCAAACAAACTTTAACATGTTGCCACTGGAAAGATGGTGATATTAACAAGGCCAACTGGGATCGAAAGTTATATGGTGTGAGCACAAGACGGCACTGGAAAGTTATTACGCGAGCACGTGCGTAAATTGCGCTAGAAGTGAAATTCTTGGATCGTCACAAGACCAACTGATGCAGAAGCATTTGATAAGAATGTTTCATTAATCAAGAATGAAAGTTATGGGTTCGAAGGCGATCAGATACCGCTCTAGTTCTAACAAAAAATGACCCTTCCACCAGGACCACAATGGTAGTCCTGGCATGTCCTGCGAAGTGCAATAGTAGACACCTGGCCTTCTGATATATAATTATTAAATTGTATAATGTTTTATAAATATAAACAAGCGGTTACAGCGACTGCCTAGGCGCACTGGGTTTGTGTACAGTTCCTCCACGTCTAATGTTGAGGCGCACACCTCTATCATGCAACTACAACAGCTATTTCTATTATACTAATCTAAAGCAGAAACCATCACAATTGCCGGTTAAAAATGTGTTAGCTTTTAGGCCTATTTTACATTTTAGGCGCAATTGTCAGTTTTAGGCGCAATTTTTACCGGCAGTTTTAATTTCGTAAGTAGCAGCTAACGCAGATTTGGATTGTATAGTAAGCATATTCATTTTTGCAACACTGTGCGCATTCGAGCACACGTCACAGTGTTAAAAACGTAACGCTCATCGTAGCCGATATAGATCAGTGGTATGGAAATGACGAGAGAGACGCTGTTGATGAAGCAAACAGCGACTCGTAGCAACTTGACGTTGTCGTGGAAACATGATTTTAGGACTAATTTTTTAGGCCTAATTTTTTTTAATGCAATTTTCATTTCTTAAGTAGCAGATAGGCCTAATGGAGAATTTGGTTCGACGGCAAGCCTATTCATTCATGCAACAATGCGACGAGACTATTTTAAACGGCACTAAACTCCATTTGTTTTTATAGCATGTTATCTTAGGATTTCAATTCGACGATCAAATGTTAATATTTAATTTAGTTACGTCGAAGAATTCTATTAGCTATAAGGAAGTAACGATGTTTTAATTTGCCATGTTATTTAACTAAGTTCTCACACTGATTCTAACGTTGTAAACCGTGGTCGTCTATCTGCGAAGTTGAAAAGAGCGACGGACGGACAAAGTCGTTGCAATAGTCTTCTCAGTCGGTACGGCTGTACAGAAGACTAAAACGTAAGGCTCCAGAATTAATATCATCACGGGCACATCTGCTATTGGCACATGGTAACCTGCTCAGTCCAACCCTGAGAAGTCTTCACGTTAGTAAGAGAGTATTAGATTTGTTTTATATCCCTGTTCTAGAATATGACGATTGACAGCGCTCAGCGCCCCACTAGGTCAATAAGTACTACGTAATGCGTCCACCGCCTAGAGAAAAGAAAACTGACTCCATGTAATGGAAGCTAAATCTCAAATGCGTTGTAGATTTAGATGCACATGCAGATTAATGACACTTGCAAAAGTTTTAAATATATACAGATACAAACCTATTTACGTTGCCTTTTAGACTTAATGTCAGACTGCTTGAGCGGGGATTTGAACCCACGAATAAGCGTCCCTTCATGTCGATTGGAAGTGTATGTGTGCGGGTTTAATGCTGCTACGGACGTTTCCTGTAGGCCGTGTCAGTATGGCTTAGCGGATTAATTATTGCTATTTTCTGTCGCACAAGCTTCACAACGTGGTCACAATGTGATTCAATTGTAAGGTCATATGTGAACGAAACACTCTGATCCTTTACTTCAATTACATGTTCATGTACCATAATGGAAAGCAGAGAAACTTTCTTTGTATTTTTTGAACCAATGTGAAAGGTTTTACTTTTAGAGCTTGATATTGGAAGGTTTCCATGGAGTTAACCAATGCCGAAGTTCCAAAAGTGAGGAAGATAATTTTTGTTGTTCATGTAGATTTCTAACAAATAGCATAGAGATTGACATCATCTGCGAACTTTGGTGTCAGTATATTTGGATTTACTGTTTTCAGGTCATTTATGTAGATGATAAATAAGAGTGGACCCAAGACCGATCCCTGCGGGACCCCACTAGTTACAGCACTTTCACTTGAACTAAAGCCATGTTCTGTTAGTAAGAAAAGTATGTTACCACTAATACCACACGTAACAAGTTTTTGAGTAAGCCGATGGTGCGAAACCGGGTAAAAGGTTTTAGCAAAGTCGATCAAGATTGCATTTGGGTAACCTATTTTTCTATCTAGGGCGCTGTAATGCCTGATATTTTGAATGCAAAGCTGAGCCACAGAAATGTCACGGCAAAACCACAGAACTTGAAGTGACATCAGTAAAAGCAATAGTAACATCAGCAATGCAATCCTGTCACTTCCTGCTAGTCTCTTCTAGACGTTAGATGCACTTAAAAAGCTCTTGGATGTCTGGTACAATAATAAAAGAGAGTGCCAAAGGGGGAGAACAGGATATTTCGCCACAAGAAAGCCAAGGAAACTTTACGACAAGAAGCTGATTGATATAATGGGGCAAGAGGCGCGGCTACGTCATTCCAGATTTACCTCGCTAAGGCAGAGGTCTCATTTCGGCAGAAACTTTTCCTTTCTTCCCGCTGGTTTAAACCGAATAAAAGCACTTCCATACCATAAACCCGCTGCCAAGAGTCATTTCCCAGCATTAACTGAGTTAATACCGTCGAAAATGCAGAGCCACCGTTACGGCATTTGCTAACAGCAGTAATACACCTTTCCGTTTACTGTGATGGCCTAATATGTGATATGAGTAAGGCGTCTTAATGTTACGGTCAATTTATTCTAGAATATGGGGGTTATTAAAGTCTGAGAAAGTGGCCACCACTGTAGATTGCGTCTAAGACAGAGTTTTAAGTCTGGAATAATTTCTTATTTCGTTTGAAGGGACACTCTGCTTTACTACCCTTCAAAATATCTTTGTACCCTTTAGGCACTTGGGAAGACTTTGGAAACTTTGAGAAAGTTTTCCTGTGTTCAGGATTCGTACGAATGATTGAAAAGTGGAAAAGTACTGCAAAAAGGCCTCCAGTCCTTTGCGATTTCTTGATTTTTTCCTTACATTTTCTTGCCAAAATTGAAACCATATATGGCTGATCTAGTACTAAAAACAATAAACTGTTTTTTTTCTGAGAGATCACAAATAAAAAAATGTAATTGTGCCCTCCCAATTATATAATACTAATATTATACATAATTATATAATAATAATATATTACATAATATATATTGTATAATATAATATATTACACATATTATTACGTATTATAATATATATGTATAAATACATACACCCACACATATAGTATATATATAAAATATTGAACTGAATCAAAAAAACTGACTAAAAATCTTCAGTTTCAACCCTGAAGAAAATTACTTTTTTAATGTTTACTGTTTTTTCTTTAACTCTTTTTTTTTTCATTGAAAAGCATGAAAAAATTTTTTGCCAGTTTTAAAAAATAAATATGATTTTTCCGTGTTCTTCAAATTGATTATGACTGCAAAAAGGTCCTTACATTTTCTGCATAAATCTTGGAAAAAAATCTAGAAAAATATGGATTTTTCAAATGAAAGTTTTCGTACGAATCCTAATTGTTGTATGGACCAACAGGATGTTTAGCCAAAAAGTTCAGAACAAAAAAAGATGCATTAATCAACAATCACGCGTAGAACACTTTTCTTGTAGCAAATGTGACACTAATGACTGACGTATCGCCTACATCCTATACAATGAAAATGTCTGTATTCTTAGGCTAGAAATTCAAAATTGTTTGAAATTCCGGTCCGTTCATGGCCACTTTGATCATGGATGTCAAGAATGCTGTTTTAACAAATTCATAAGACGAGCAATCCTGTAGGAATTTGTCAGGAAACAATAAGACGTATGAAACGTGTGTAAAAGGTGGCTTACTGTACTACATTATTTCTAGGGTACGATATTTGCCGATGGTTTATTTACGGTTTATCATACACGGCGATGTAGATGATTGAAGTCCTCTCTACAGCAAAACTAAAACTATTAATAACTCCGTTCCTATTCAATACATTTCGACCAAACTTGGCCAGATAGTCGATTGCTATATATGGAAGGTATATTTATACCAAAAATTATGCAATTCTGTGCAAGAGTAAAACTAAGGAGCCAGGCGTAAATTTGAAAACTGTTCACTTCTTGTTGTTGGTGGGGGTTCTTGTTCTTGCGCCTATCTAAAATATGAAACATGATCTAAGCCAGAAATTTACTTGGCCTTCAACCTCACAGAGACCACTTTTTCAATTGGTCAAGCCATTCCGGAGTTACGGGACCTTGAACGCTCAGTTTTATTGTTTTACATTGTTTTAACCATTGTATATTAGGGAACAATGCCACTCAAAGAGGGCAGCAACAATCAACTGCATTCATAAACCTTTTTAGCGCGACACCATAGCCGTATAAAAAAGGTACAAGGATTACAAATATCATACATTACGCATCATATATATATTTAAAAACGCAAAGCACAACAGCACTTAAACAGACGTAATTTTCTCAATTGTACATTTGATTATTTAAATTAAAAATCATCAATTTATATCCGTGTACATTTTAACAAGTGAAGTGAACCTACGATCATGTAACCCCTTTTTTTTACGGCACACTTGACGTTTTTGTTTGTAATCTTTATATTATGTACAGTTCCGGTAAAAAAAAACGCCTTCGTTATACGGAAGAAGTTGCAAGATTAATGTATATGACACTGAACGAAATGTTGATATCTCGAGAACTACTGGACAGAAATTTATGAAACAAAAACTGGGTTGCTTATTATGATATCAGCTATATTTCTATACGTATTACACGTAATGGTAAGTAGCCAAATGTAATTGGCCGAGCGAGCACCACGAGTTGATAACTAATAATATATCTCATAAATTACTGGATAGAATTTAATAAATCAAAAACTGGATTAATTGTTAGGATATATGCTATATTTATTCTATGCATATGGCATGCAATATTCAGGAGAAAAATATAATATGCAATTCCGACTTTGTTTCATGAAAACTCCTTCCACTGGTTTTCGAGATATATCATTAAATTTTTCTCGCTCGGCCAATTATTTTCAGTCAATTAACATAGTATTTAATAAGGGTAGAAATATAGTAGACAATCTAATAAGCAGTTCAGTCTTTGTTTCATGAAAATCCGTCCAGTAGTTTTCGAGATGACTGAATTTCTCTATGGTTGTTATATAGGACCCTCGTTATAACGAAAAAGGGCGTTTTTTTTTTGACCGGAACTGTACATTTATTCCTGTCCGTGCACACATGACTTATGTAATACAATAAATAGAGGGGGGGGGTGCCACATAACAACGTCATTCTCTTAAGGTTTGTAACATCGAAAGGCAAAGACCCCTTCAGAAGAGCCCTACGAAAGGGAAACAAGACTTCCCTGTTATGCGAATCGCCAACTCCCATCATTCCTTCGCCAACCTCATCGAAAAGCCTTTCAACTCGTGCGGGTTATACACCGTACTTCCCTCCGTGGTTTATCGATTGTGTTTGCCGCTACAATAGTAACGGCATTTTGCTATTCAAACAACGGAAGCACTTGAGTTACAAGAGCCTCAATAAAACCGCACTTTTACAAGGCGAAAGTCCTCGTTCAAAGTAACATTTTGTGCTATTCCGGCCGCTCCGATACTGTGTTTGCACAAGTAATAAAAAGACCAAATAAAAGAAGGGGGGAAAGTAAAAATTCCACCGAGACCCAACACCGTTTGCTGTCCTTCTTATATACATAATAAAAGACGCAAAAAAAAAAAACAAGGTGCATTTTTAATGGCAATGCATGTTTAAGCGTCGGCTCGTATACATGCGTGCTCTACTTAGTGCTGACTGGTGGGTTCGGAATATAAAACCGAATGCAGCGACGACATGTCCTTCCGGCCGGATGTATGGAGCGCGGTTTCTCTGCCAGCGTGAATTATTTCCTAATAGTATGGTGTCGTAAAAGTAACCAACAACCTTCCCCGAATGGTGTAGCTGAATAAATTGTATCTGCACGGACAGAAATTCGTTTTCATATTGAATGCGCTCCACTGGGCTGTAGAATTTTCCTTCAGCATGTTACGGGCATATCGTACGTCAAAAGGGAAAAATCGTAAAGGCTAACATTCAACCAACTACAGATTTTAATGTGTGAGAGAATAGGTGTTCAAAGCGGTCTTTAATTATTATCCCATGAAATTTTTTTTCTCCTCCAGCGCGGTCGGGCTTAATAAATTCAATGCGGAACAACCGGATCCATTTTTCCTATCGTTACTGGAAAGTAGCATATTATTTTTCCTTCAAAAATTGTCCAAATTGGCTATTCCAGTACACCATTTGAATCAGTGGCGTGCACATGAGGGGGCGGGTAGGGGGACGGGGGAGAGGTTGGTCCCGCCCTTTGGAAAATGACTTTTGGAAAATCCCTTTTTCGAAAATGCCCTTTTTGTAAAAAAAAAAATGTTCTTTTGTGCCAACATTTGCTGGTGCAACGGTACCTGAGAAACGGCCTAAAAACCGCTTAAAAAGGGCAATAAAAGGCCTGAAAAGGGCAATAAAAGGTGTGAAAAGGGCAATAAAAGGTGTGCAAAAGGGCAAAAAAAGCTAAGAAAGGATAAAAAGAGAGTAAAAAAAAAGTAGGTACCAGAAAAAAATGTCTTACTATAACTTACTGTGCCCTTTTACTAAACCCGGACCACTGCACTGTGGCTGAGGTTGGTGCTAATGACAAGGCTGTCGAAGCGCCGTTACGCATTGAATCATCTTTTCGAGTGCTTTCAAATATTGCAAATCTCAAGCTTAAAAATATCTATTAAGTTAGACGGTTTAGGAAAAGAAACGTTAAGAAGCCGAACTTGGCTCTTGTATGTAAAGTAATCACTCGCAGCTTTTTAAATAGCCATATTATTTACTCTGTTGGCGTCGTTCCACACTTCATGTAGTTTAGTTGATTTCTTTCTGATTAGTTTGCCTGATGAAACTTTGACGTTCAAAGAAGCAGTTTTCGCGTACTTGATGAACAAAATATCGCGTTACAGCAATGAAAATAGGCCAACTAGAAGCGTAATTTAATTAGCTTTTGTTTGGTGCTACTCTCTATAGGTGCCTTTGTTCAAGAGGAGTAAAGGTACACGCCCGCACATTGTATGTTAATAATGAGCCCGATATTTGAATACAAAAGGTAGAAATGCGAGCGGTGGGAGCAGTGATGATAGCAGATTACCCACTGACGGGGCCAAAGAACTCGCAAGGCAAGATGACAGCAACACGTTTTAATTTTTGGCACTAATATTGTGTGTCTTGATCACCTAATTACAACAAACACACACCGAATAAAACCAATCGACTGTCAATCAACGATAAATCAACTGTCCCAACTTATACCCACATTAAACCAATACTTACAATAACGTAAAACGAAAGTGGGTCACCCACTTCGGTCAACACTAGTACGGCGCCATCTTGTTATTGAAAAAAAAAAGAAAAATATCAATTAGGAAAAAAACAATTATAAAATAAATCCCCAAGTAACCTTGTAACTTCTGGACGAAGAAAATTCCCGGCAACGAAACTTTTCTTTTTTTTTCGAGGGCCTTTAAGTTTTTTTAATGTAGTCTCCTGTTAATTACACCCTTCATCTCTAGTGTACGCCCACAGGTTTTTAGTGTGATAATTTGGTTGGTGACGCGATTCGCCCTCGTGTCCTCGTGATTCGTAGGGCAAGACTCCAACAACTAGGTTGTGCTTTGACTCAGACCTGCCCTGGATTACTGTTTGCAAATCAGTAGAACGTTCGGTACGCTTTGCTCGTACACTCGGTTCGTCAGGAAACCCTCATTAAGTTCGCTTTTTATTGACGTCCTTGTTTTCTTACATAGGCGTACTTTCTGGTGTGTGGAAGGGGTTAAATTTATGTAAAGTGGCTCGGCAGCATAATCGATGACATAACCTATTTTACTTTATTATTTTTATTTTATTTAAATTAAATAATGGGTAGCACGAAGTACATACGTGCATACTTGTTTGTGCTAACAATTACTTGGCATACAGTTTAGCAATTAAAAGGACATACCTTCTTACTATATTCGAGCATCCTGCGCCAAATAGCCTTTGCAACATTTACATAGGTGGTTAGACTGAATGTAACAAAACCGTTTCTGACGAGGGGGAAAATAAGAAAATGAATGCCTTTGCAACATACATGCGCGCGAAATAATGTTGCGAAACTGAAGCATACAGGAAAATCAACCGGGGATGAATGCACCTTTAACTTTGAACATTATGCTGACTTTTGTAAAGCTTTCGCACTCTGTTTAAAAAGTTCCCCTAACTTACCACTTCAATTTTTTGCTGAGTTTTGTGCAAGAAGACTCAGACCTGCCCTGGATTTCTGTTTGCAAATCAGTAGAACGTTCGATACGTTTTGCTTAAACTAAGATGAAAACAGTCAACGTAAACTAACGAAGTGGTCTTTCCCTATCCGAAATCTTTCATACAGAGAACAACTGTTTCGGCTTATGCACCCTACACTCAGTGAGAAGTGTAAGACAGGGGCGGCCTTATTTTTATCTATCAGCTTTCAACTAATGCATTGGACATTGACCCTTCTTCCATTATTTCCGAAATTCCACTGCATTCGTGGCCACGGTTTAAGTTACAGGGTCTGACCTGTAGACTCAAATGTCGCCACTGCGTTTTCTCGGAGCGTGTGAGTGCTCCCTTGGAGTCGTCTGCCTGGTCACGTTGTTTCAGCTCCATCACCGAATAGCTTTAAGTTTCGACTTTACGTTTGGAGGTGTTGAATGTTAAAGGACCGGGGGAGGGGTTGAGGTTTAACGGCGCGTCGACAACTAGGTCATTAGCGCCAATCTCCCTAACAGTGCAGTGGCCCGGGTTGCCACTGCACTACACATTACAGAGATGTTAACCAAACCCCCAAATCTAGATCTTATTGTTTATCTGTATACGTCCTGCAAAAAATTGAAAAACCCCGGACAGGAGCACAGAATTATCACCCAACTGACATGCAATGTCTCGCGGAAGGTGGAAACGGCAACGAACTCCATCAAGATGGTGACAATCGATAAGAACATGACGGGCCGTGAGTGACCGGCGACACCAATGACATTCGGAAGAGATAACCCCCCCCCCCCTCAAAAGGATGCAGTGAGTGAGGTTCGTGTGGTGAGGTTCGTGTGACCAATACGCAAACGGGCTAACACCACGTCTTCTCGGCGACAAGCCGAGTGCCATTCCTGAAGAGAGTCGTTAATAGCCCGCAACTTATTGCCATCTTGTAATGTTAAGAATTTCTGGCTCGGCACCGTAATATTTCTTATCTTACCCCTCCACATAGCAGGTACTTATTTGACGTCTTGTTCCGCAACTGTTTTTTTTACCATTGGAATTTCGTGTCTTGTAGTTCCGTCTCAAGGCACGTTAAAAGTCATTCACATGTGGTAGCGTTTCCATTCCGCTTAGCACGGAAGGTAGCCATGATGATCGCAATTACGAGGGGTGGCGGGGGCGAGAATGGGACAAGGCCCTGGGCCCCGCACTGATGGGGGGGGGGGGGGGTGGATCTTTTATGGTTTGCCCCAGGCCCCCATAAATTAATTGCACCCTAAACGTACCACTTCGTGAATACACGATGGGAAGTCATAACAGAGTAAATTATTCTGAACCCCCCCCCAAAAAAAAACAAAAAAAATTCTCATATTACCCCAATAGGAGATGCAAAAAATAGTTGAGTGAAATTGAGGGGTACTAAATCACCCGTTCGATGAGTCCATAAATGATGTCATAATACACAATAGATGTCACACAACTTTTACATCACAGCTTTTTTTGAAGAAATACTTTTTACAAATATTTCTTCTATATTGACAAACAGAATGGTACTCCGTAAAAAAAAAAGCCCTCAACTCGAGTTGCTCTTCAATATAAGCCTATTTAAAAAAAAAACTTTTTGAGTTGCCTAAATGCAGGTCGGCAATAAACCTGTAACCGAAAATCTTGAACTAGAGTGCGAGAATGTTACAACACAATGGGGAGAGATAGGGGAAAATACTTGACATCACAATATGCGTACGGACAGCCTGAAGGATAAAGTTCGCTTATGTCGACAATTTTCCCAAACAGAGGCGAGGGGGGTGGGAGGGGGTATAATCTGGAGATTGTCAAACCCTACAACGTTTTCTGATCCACACTCCTGATTGGTGATTTAGATATTTTAGAATCTGAGCCTTTAGAACCGTAGAACAACAACCGGTCGGTCCCTCCAAGCAAAAATGTTCCCTTTTTTTCTGATTAATCAGACCTGCCTGCCCCGAATTCGTTAGCTACGGGAAGAATGGGTAGAAAAAGTGATTCTGAAATATTCTATACGTTTCATTTTGCGTCTCCCCTTCCATTAAGGAGTAGGTTTTTTCTCTTTTTTTTTCCTCCCGTTTTTCACGGATTAATTTCCACATTACATTCTCGAAATAAAAAGGCTGCGCTTTCTTACAGTCTTACCAAGTGAATCGTATGTCTTCATACACGTGCTGAGATTAAGAAGGAAAAATTGATAAGGGAAAAAATTGAAGAAAAAATGAGTTTTTTTTTTTGGGAGGAGGATGAGGGGGTGGGAGGATCTTGTGTCAGAAGGCATTGCCGTTCCGTACGACGAAAACTCCTTTAAGACCAAATAGAAGGTACTTTTTTTTTTGACAGGAATTTTTCATTTTGTACCTCTGACAGGCCACTTGTAATTGGTATTGGAAGGCGAGGCCAACGGATTATGAAGCTCAGTGGGAATGTTTGGCAGCTAAGGGAATATTAGTTTTCGTACAGACCGGGAAAATTGTGGGATGATGGCGAGGATGATGATGATGTGTGGCGGTAGTGGTGCTCTGATGGCGGTGGCAGTACGACGACTCAATGCGCGCCAATCATCACTCCACGACGGGACATCTTTCATTGCGCTACGCGAACCTATGCTAAAACGGAATAAGGATTACACGAATTTCCGTCGCTTCTCTACGGCCGGAAGGCGTGAGAAATTCCAGTGAATTCCGCACCGCGTTTTCCTGAGTTGGGGAAATTTTCAGCCTCCATTGTTTTTGTTTTTTTTAAGTCATTGTTACAATAAACCAGTGTACCACATTTTTAAGCCAACAATTTACAAAATCTTATCTACATCATTAAGGACGTATGATGTGCGTGTGTGTTTGTCTGTTTGTACCTCCACTCCTCCGGAACCAAAGCACCTACAAAGATGGGAGTAGGACCAAACGAAAGATAATTAAATTGCGCACTGTATAGGCCTATTTTCATAGCTGTAACTTGATATTATCACCCTCAAATATGCGAAAAATCCTAAAAAAATAACGTTTTTTTAAACCCTCTTCATGTATGTTCATGACGTCATAGTTTGTTCATGAAAACCTCCAAGAGCGAAGAGAGATGATCTCTCACCTTCGTAGGAGATTACTTCTGACTTTCTGCAGATGTGTCTCCAAGTGAGGGATCATCAGAAAGTGAAGTGATAAGATGCCCATGGAAAAATCTGTACTGAGCAGGACGTAAAGAAATATATTCTTACAATAAGTAAAACAAGAAAACCCATTAAAGTGTATACTAACACAAATTACAAGTGATGTGTGGTTCTTGGTGGTTACATTGATTCATTCAGTCACGCTTCTGAGGAAATATTTGCGCTGATTGAGTGAGCGAAGCGAACGAAAATCAGCGTTTGTCATCAGAAACAGCACTTTACTGATAAATTGCTTGATCTTTTTGCTTCGAAAGATACAAATGTTGGAATGATTTATGGTTACCATTTGTTTATGCAGTGAAGCCTTCCGAAAAACGCGTACTGCACTCCGACCATTTGCTTGATCGTTTTCGACGTGGAATGTCTGTCTTTCTTTTGAAGATTTTATGATTTTTTTCTTTTTTTAAATTTTTTATTAGTTTAGTATTTCCTATGTTAAATTTTAACTTGGGCCGACCATAAGCGAACACGTCCTTGTTCCTACCCTTCCTGCTTATATGTGGAATTAAGCCTTTCTCATAACTCTTAAAAAAAACTTTTACTGTGAAGTTTTTTTTAATTATGCGAAATTTTGGTGGTTTCGATTTTAGTAGTAGAATCGGGTTTTCGATAGCGCTTCCAACGGTGTTACACCGAGAATGTACCTCCGATTCTTATTTTTAAAGTTGTGTATCCAGATGTTGCTTATATATACATATATTTGTAAATCGTACTGGTGCAATAAGCAGTGGTGGATTTATAGGCCAGCAAATACGGTAGTTGCCTAAGACGATACATTTTAAGGGGTGGCAAACTTTTTAATATTTTCTAGTTTACTTTTTTGCTTTATCTTTGATTCAAACTTACAGTTTAACGAATTTTTCTTTCCAGTTTTTTTTTTAATCGCATGATGTGAAATCTGTGTCGATGGCTTGAAATGCATCGAGTCACAGATAAACACCTAAGCAGCTGATTCCTTGAACTAGCAACCATGTCCTAGTCCCCCCTCCTGAATTGTTTCTCAATTTAGTGGATTGGCCCACAAGTCGTAGCAATAATTCTCTAGGAGTTGTGAATGGATCAACGGTGTGATTACTGTACCTAACCGTGCGTTTCGTTTCATCTGGACGAAAACTTACGCCTTTTATTATTTATTTCCAATTTTTTCGTGCTAAATAATGTGTGAATTTTATATACTGTACTATGTTTTTTTTTTGCCGAATTTATATCATGAATACCTTTCACACCCAAGCTATAGTGTCCGTGGCCTATCTTGAGGTCTCCGCAGAACGAACACAGATAATCGATTGTATGTTTTCAGTAGCAGAGTGCCTTGTTGATATCCAAGATGGTTACAAAAACAATGGCGGCCATCGATTAAAGCCACCCCGTCCAGGAAGACGTAGCCGCTCACAAAATACTAGCAGGATTCGAGATACACCGCGCACACAATAATATCCTTAGAGCTACAATTGTGATGGTTACTACGCTTACATTAGCGATCGTTGTTGCCGTACGTGACAGAGGTGTGCGCTTCAACCTTGTCGTCACAGGTGGCGTAAGTCTAGTTTTATACCAGCGGCGATATCGTGAACCCATTGAATCCTCTGACTATTGTTAAAAACTGTATGACGATTGTTTGGCTTTCAGTTAAATGCTTTATTATTAACATTTTTATTCTAGAAACCGTACTTTGCAATCATTATAAACAACGCAAGAATTATTGGCGGCGGAACGCTGTTTACCAGCTCAACCATTGGTGGCTAACGTGGGGTTTTGTTTGTAGCTGGAGGCGGTGGTGCCGTGCCGCAAATAAGAAAATAGAAGCCAAACGAAAACCTAAGGAAATTCATGTGGTAGTAGCCACTTTCCATTGGGTTTATCTAGCTTCGCTTAATGCTTTTCGTATACTAATTGACTCATATTTTATGCCCAAAAAAAATCCGCACCTCTATGTAAGGTGTAAATGACTACGTAATAATTTTGTCGATATTCGTCTGTGAATATCAATCCCAGACTTGTCACGTCTGTATTCTGCAGTGACGTGCACAGGAGGGGGAGGGGGGCAAGAGGGCAACGCCTCTGCCCTTTTTGGAACTTGCCCTTTTTGCAACAAAACGGACTTTTTGTGCTAGTATTTCCTGCTGCGGCGGTGTCTGAGAAGACGTCTAAAAGGACACATTTTTTTCCTACGGACTTTTCTTTTGCCTACTTTTTTACCCTTTCTTAGTCGTTTTTGTCATTTTCAGGCCTTTTTTGTCCTTTTCAGTCCTTTTCAGGCCTTTTTTTTACCCGTTTTAGGTCTTTTAGGCCTTGTTATAGCCTTGTTATTGCGTGGTTAGGCCTTTTTATAGCCAAAAAGTCCTTTAAAAAACTCCATAAAAGCCTAAAAAAAAAGCACCAAAAGGGCAAGAAAGGCTAAAAAATGGTAAAAAGATAGGCAAGAAAAAGTCCGTAGAAAAAAAATGTACCGTCTTACTAAAAGTTTCCCCTACCTTCTCGGAGGTCTGTGCACTGTATATGTCTTTGTGATCTGCGCTCAAGGATATTTCTCATTGAAACTCGTATGGGGGACTGAAAGTCGTGTATAGGCTGACTGACGTCCCACACCGAACACTATCATGCAAATGTAGCACACGTTTTTCCCAAGATCAAGTCATAAACATACGATATGGCCTACAAAATAGGCCTTTTTCATGTTAGAATTTCTTCACAGATTTGAAATTCATGTAAGTGGGAGGGATTAAGGCTTAATGGCATCATTTGAGTGGGGGGGCCAATGACCTTTGGTGTTGTGCCTCCAGTTTCCATACGAAATACTATTCCATTCTCCTGTTAGCGTCAACGAACACTTGTATAATGTTAGCATTCTATATATAAAAAAAAAGAGAAAACGGCCGTGAAGAGCTTCACATCAAAAGGCTGAAGCCCAAACTTAGCTGAGTGAATACTTAGCTAAGTTTTCTTATACGAGTTTCAACACGCAGACGAATATCGACGAATATCGAATATCGAGTCATCTAAACCTTACTTAGAGTTGCGTGTTTTTATGGGCCTGAAACATCAGTCATTCAGCATGTGAAGTACAAGCCTTTTGAATGTAGCGAGACGACGCCAATGGAGCTAGCGAAGCCAGTGATGTGGATAGTACGACAGAAATTTTAATAGGCTTTCGTTTGCTCCCACATTTAGCTTCTGTTTCGTGGGCTGCGACATTTTTCCGTAACCCACTAAAGATGTGCGTCATCGCCAAGAGCTAAAAATAAAACGCCACATTAGCCGCCACTAGTTGACCTGGTAAACACGTGTCGCAATCAATAATTCTTACATTGTATCGGCACAATCAACACAATCAACTTGAAATAGCGTTCATCGCAGCAAGACCCCACCGCTTCGCCCATTGAACTGTTCATCAGTGGGCGTTGTGAGTCTGTATCAGGACGGGACCCCTCCTGTTTTCTGGCATTACTTCTAATTACCTTGGTGACAATCGTGAACGACATTAACCACGTGTAAACAATGCGAAATTATTTGTAAACAATACCTAACCACTTGTAAGCTTTGTACTTTGGACTCGCGGCTGCTGTCGGAGGCATGGCAACGGTTTTGAAATCATTAATTCGGTTCTAGTCCCCATTCTGTGAGACGTCCCTGAATTGGACCCTCTTCCCCCCTCCCCTCCCTTTCGGCCATTTTTTTTTTGGAAATCAACATCAAAACTGTTAATTCCCAGTTTAACCAAACCCAAGTGGCTTCGACCGTGTTCTACCCCGTAGTTTAGTTAGGCGAGCCCTCCCATCTGACAATTAAATCTGAACCACAAAGACTCTTGTGTCATCGTTAAGCTTTGTTAAGCTTAAAGAGGGGATTGTCGAGCATTGGGACTAGTCCTCCAAGATGCTGCGTAGAGTGAGGAACGGGCGCAGCACCGGTTGGCTAAGTTTTGCAACATTAGTTCAGACATGTGTAAGCATTGCAAATGCGATAATTTTTCAATTTCCCCGTGAGAAACGGTTTTGCAGGTTTTTGGTTGCGGTTTCTAATGGTATATGTTTAACCGCAGCGAGCGCAGGCGCACGTGCGAGGTACGTAATTTGGAAAAAATAACCATCATGCAGCGACCTTGATTTACCGTAATTTGCAGATTTTACGGATATAAATCCAAAACAAATTTTTTTTAATGATGATCATTTTTTTTTTCCAAAATTACGTCGCTGCAGTCGCTGCAGTGCGGTCGCTGCAGTCACATATAACATAAGAAAACCTATGTGAATGTTGCAAAAGCCATTTTTGCGAAGGATGCTCAAATATAGAGAGTAGGTATGTCTTTTTTGGTGTACGGGTAGCTGCGAACACTGTGGCGTCAGATTCGACAGGCGTCTTGGTCCCAGCTGTACATCTCTGGCTTCTTACAGACCCGGGTTCAATCCTGGTGAAGGGAAGTGTATATGTACGGGTTTTTCTCCGGTTGTTTCCCGCCCGTTGTACGAGGGTTTCCTCCGGGTGCTCCAGTTTCCTCCGGGTACTCCGGTTTCTTCCCTCCTGTGGCAAAAAACAACTGACACGATGGTGGCTTCTTACACCTCCGGGTTCAATCCTGGTGAAGGGAAGTGTATATGTACAGGTTTTTCTCCGTTTGTTTCCCGCCCGTTGTACGAGTGTTTCCTCCGGGTGCTCCAGTTTCGTCCGGGTACTCCGGTTTCTTCCTTTCTGTGACAAAAAACAATTGACACGATGGTGGCTTCTTACATACCCGGGTGCAATCCTGGTTAAGAGAAGTGTATATGTACGGATTTTTCTCCGTTTGTTTCCCACCTGTTGTACGAGGGTTTCCTCCGGGTACTCCGGTTTCTTCCCTCCTTTGGCAAAAAACAACTGACACGATGGTGGCTTCTTACACACCTGGGTTCAATCCTAGTGAAGGGAAGTGTATATGTACGGGTTTTTCTCCGTTTGTTTCCCACCCGTTGTACGAGGGTTTCCTCCGGGTACTCCGTTTTCTCCCTCCTGTGGCAAAAAACAACTGACACGATGGTGGCTTCTTACACACCCGGGTTCAATCCTGGTGAAGGGAAGTGTATATGTACGGGTTTTTCTCCGTTTGTTTGCCGCCCGTTGTACGACGGTTTCCTCTGGGTGCTCTGGTTTCTTCCCTTCTGTGGCAAAAAACAACTGACACGATGGTGGTTCCTTCCACTTAACATCTGACATTTGGGTCTTCAACAAGCACTTAGCTTATTGGTCGACAACGTCTATTCTATTTCTATTCAATTCTATTCTTTTCCTGTACCTTTCTACATAATTTCGGCATACCGAATTATCAAAACTTCGTATAATCAGAAAAAATTGTTTCAGTTAACAACGTTCGTCTGTCTCTCAAAGCCAAATGATTATTAATTTGAAAATGTTGTTGTTGAGCTTTATCTCCCGAGACACTTTCGTTCAGTATGCGGTTGTAAAACCACAACTTCCTTCCTTGGTTAACGGCTAACAACTATTTTTGGTTATAACAGTTGCTAGTTAAAAATCGTTACACATCAATAATGCAAACGAGTGCAGAACTGTCTCGCGGATACGTGCATTGCAGCTGCGTTATTACCCCGTAAAATGTTGTGGAAGGGGTTTTTCATTACCCCATTAAACCTCAAAATAAAAATCGGTTACTTGATAATTGTATAATCTAGTTAGCGTTACTGAAAACCAGAGATCTCCCATTGTTAGGTAAAAGGCTAGTAAAATTTACAACTGGAAAATCAATTACGCTAAAAATATATAAAAGAAGGCATTGTGTTTGGTAATTATCTCGGTAATTATCGCGAATACTATTTTTCACGCGGTCGACTTAATTCGCCAACCTGGCGAATTCTTTCGTCGTTACGGTTCAGAAAATCATAACGAAAACCTGCACAATCGTTTATTTAATTAAAAAAAAATAATTATTAAAACATGTTAAAAAGCTACTTACAGCCATAGTGAGTCTGACGCCATACTGCCAGATGAGAGCGCAACAAGAAAACCTGATTTCGACCAGAACATAAGTAAACGGAAATTATCTCTGGCCGGACAGGTTTTCGGTTGCTTTTTCTAATGGTATATGTTTAACCGCAGCGAGCACAGGAGCGCATGCGAGGTACGTAATTTGGAAAAAATAACCATCATGCAGCGACCTTGATTTACCGTAATTCTCAGATTTTACGGAAATAAATCGAAAACCAATTTTTTTTTAAATGAGGATCATTTTTTCCAAATTACGTGCCTCGCTCGCGCTGACGCGGTCGCTGCAGTCACATATAACATCACAAAGCGCAACCAAAAACTTGTTCGGCCAGAGACAACTTCCATTCATTAATGTTCTGGTCGAAATTTGGTTTCTTCGTGGCGCTCTCATCTCTCAGTACGGCGTCGGCCTCACTATGGCTGTGAGTAACGTTTTAACACGTTTTAATAATTCTTTAAAAAAAAAAAGGGTGGGGGGGTTTGCGCAGGTTTTCGTTACGATTTTCTTAACTGTAACGGCGAAAAGATTCGACATTTAGGTGAAGTAAGTTGATAGCGTGAAAAGTATTTTTTCCAGATAATTAATACCTTGTCTTTTGCAGATTGCAATTATTCCATATTGTCAACAACGCAGTAGCAACCAGGACCTTGCCCACAAAAACCAGGGCCTTGCCCCCCCCCCCCCAAAAAAAAAAAAGTTTAATTTGTATGATTACTGACTATGTTTTCATCTTCCTCCTCCAGCACTGCAGTTTTTCAAACAGCACAGGTACATTGAGAGGCCCAACTCTGTTTTACTCAGTGCTATCGTTGTATTCGGACCATACCTAATCTGACGCCTATCTTTTTAAGTAAGAACAGATCAGACCTGCAGGTAAAAAGGAAGCTTGTAAAGTCAAGATGGCTGGCAATTCCTGTCGCTCGTTGAATCAGAATGTGTATTGCAACTCGGACTTGCGCTCACGTTTGTTAAGAAAAAAGTCCAAATCATACAAAAATAAGAGGGATAAAATGTTTACTAAAAGGTAGTGGATTTGGGAAAGTTCGTTGGTGATTGATGTGCAAGTCTCATGACTTTTGCCTGAAGAAGGGTATCAGTAAAGATAGTCGAAAATTTGCAAGTATGAATGGTTGAACTTGGACGATTTTTGGTTTTGCGTAAGTCACTGTCTGTAATATGAACTTCAACCAAAGTAAATTTGCCGAATTGACGGTATTTTCGGTTAACTAAAAGAAATTGTAGGGCCTTTAACGCGTTAAAGGCCCTAGAATTTCTTTTAGTTAACCGAAAATACCGTCAATTCGGCAAATTTACTTTGGTTGAAGTTCAAATTACAGACCGTAATATGGCGCGCCTTCTTGATTTTTTTTATGAGGTAGTTAACCACCGAGTTAAATTATTACGTACAGAATCTGGATGACAACTTCAGTTAGAGAGTAGCGCTAATCATTGAAAAAAATGTGCATGATTAGCGATACTCTCTAACTGAAGTTGCCATCCAGAGTGCGTAACTCCATTAATACAATTTTCTTCAAGTGCGAAGTGATCTGTTTCTGAGAGGCGCTAGCTAGTAACTTGCATTCTGAGCACGTATTTTGCGCAGTATTAGATGATTAGCATCACAAACGAGATCCGTTGAACATTTTGTAATTTTTTTATAACCTTTTTCTTGACGTTTTTTGCAGCTGTTCTCACATTTTTACCGTCTTCTTCTTGCTTTCCAGTAATTAAAAAAAATACAAAACGGCATTTTTTTTTACATGCATGAGTGCGCCTTTTTGCCCTAATTTGGATGTGCTTAGAATTATTGTTTTTAGGTCGTTAAATTAATCAGTTTTAGTTTTTTTTTTACAAGTTAATTCAACATTTTCACATTTTCCTATTTTTTTTAATGATTCGCCCAAGCTCCAAGCTGGGTAAAATAGGAGCTAGTTACGTGATAAGTATACTCAAAATTCTTCGGGATTTTCTGAATGAAGAACTTCCTATATTTTCAACTACAGTCCAGTTATATCGACTATGCTGGACAATTACTGAAACGAGCAGCTCCTTCCATTCGACTCGAATGCAGACGCAACTTCTTTGCCGTGAGAGTTAACCTGGCATGGAATTCTCTTTCCGAGGAAACAGTTTCGGCTTCGGGTTGATCTACTCAAGCTGTGTATAAAAACAAATTTGCCGGAACCGGAATTCGTCTCCCATCAGCTCAACTGCTTTTTTTTTTCTTAACCAGTCTTCTCAAGTTGATAGGCCTATAAGTGTAACGCTGATGTTAGTAGTTAATCACCTGCCACTGCCTTCTCACTATTATAGTAAAACATTATTACGTATTATTATAGTGATACTTAGATGTTGATTGTACTTTTACGATACTGTACTGCATCAGGAGTTCTAAAGAGTTCAGAGATGACAAACTGATTTGTTGTTGAGGTATAAAAGTCCGAACATTAATTTGATAGGATTAAACAGACCTGTCATCGACCTAAGCATAAGGTTAAGAAAAGTTTTTAAATGTTTTGGGATCAGTCCTAACTGTCTTTGTTTATATGACTATTTCTTTACTGACAGGCTACACGTGTGTTAGTAAAGATTTGCATGGAAAAAAACACAAATCTTCATAAATGAAACAAATTGAAAGCCTGACATACCGTATCAATGACCGATTCAAACAGAAGTCCACCCTAGTGTCATCAATCAGGCTTTTCAAATTTATCGTTTCCCAGTTTGCAAAGTGGACTTGCATTTTGTCTGTAGGGTGTACACGAACCATTAATCCTCGCCACTTGTCAAGCTCAACACGGGGATCCTGCGTTAAGCTCGTTGATATTGTCATCAGTCGTCGCTGCGAAAACACCTCCCACTGCTTTTGCGTGACGAATTGTGTATGGAAAAAGGTTTTTTCGTTTTCGCAGAATGGGATTTTGTGTCGGTGTAGGGATCCCCCCACGTCTTCTTAGTTTGCCCGTGATTAAATAGCTGCTTTGTTCCAGTGATTCGCGTGGACCGGTGATGCCAGTCTCTTAGAAACCTTAATTTAGAGGAGGCGTGGGTCGTGTTGCGTGGAATCCGAGGTATTGAAATTAGGCTTAAGTTGAAGAAAAGAGCGGGAAGGGAAAAAAAACAATCGATTGGCGTGCCGCGGGGCTTTTAGCGCGATTATATACATGGGTGGCGTTTCATTGTGCTCAAACGGCGAAGACTCCACCTCCACGCCACCCCGCGGCCATTTTGGACACGTTACTTGATAGTGGTTGTATTAGGCGGGAAACTTAGAGGGGGTTTTAGTTTACTTACCGATTGAGCTGCGCGGGCGGACGTTGGCAGCGACTGCTTATAGAAAAGAGTTATGGCCTGGACTTGAGTATTTGTAGAAACCTACGCTTTAATCTTCCGTTATTGGACGGTTGACAGTATACTGTTAAAAAGTTATAATGAGAATTAGAGTTGAAAGTTATTTTGAGCCCGAGTTCGCAGAATTAAGAGATTATGGGCTGGCTTCGTACGTTTTGCCAGACTGTATAAGACTAAGTATTACAAAATCGTTAGCGTATAAAATACGGATGTAAGACTTTAAAATTTTAAGCTCTAAAGGACCAAATATAAGAAAAAGACATGTAAGCCGTAGCGTCGCACTAATACATGTAAAAGAAGTTCCAGCGTCCCAAAAAACAAGATAGCGCTTCTTTTACACGTATTAGTGCGACGATGTTGACTTACATGTCTTTTTCCCCCAACAACAACAAAAACTGCAACAATTTTGCAGTCACATAAAGTAACATTTAAAAGGTCCTAAGCATGTCCATACCTACGTTTTAATCTATATCACTCGAAAACCGGTTCATTGGTGCTATCTTCAGTTGAGGGCAAACAGTCCCAACAACAACAACAACAACAACAACAACAACAACAACAACAACAACA
>JAHWFP010090230.1:56845-67718 GCA_023313725.1 Lithobius niger
ATTTAACGTTCCGTTTTTGTTTATTAATTCGTGTTACTTTTAGAATTGCAGCTAAACTGTAAAACAGTGCAGTTGACGGTCAAAGCTGATAGTTTAACACAAGAGACCCTAGGCTAACTCTTACTAATCTGGCTATCGCCAATGGTAACAATAGAAACAAATCCTTTAATCTTCAGTCTATGTCTTGCAGCTGGCGTTTGCTAATTGGTATTGTTGAATAATAACAATGTTTAAAACAATGTAAAACAATCAATCTGGTGGTTTAGAGCTCCGTAACCCCTGAACCACTTGACCAATTAGAAAAGGTCTTATAAAAAGGGCACATCTACGGAGCAATACCTGTAAAATGAGCTAAGAACCAGCTTTATAGGACAAATGGTTTGACCTGTAGAGAGGACAGACGAAAGTATCCCCAGAACAACAACAACAACAAGCAGAACAAGAAGTTGTCTATTTGGCCCCTGTCTGCATCTCGGGTTTGGCTGGACCGAATTTCACAATTTTTGGACTGTAGCTAGGCCTTTACTAGTCAAGGCTAGATTCCAAATTTAGTTTAACTATGTTTACTTTTGACGGAGTTATAAGCTCTCAAAGTTGAGAGTTTAACACAGAGGTCCTAGGTCGACCCTTACTAACACTGGCTATCGCCAGTGTTAATATTTCCCTTGTGAGCAGACTTAATGATGTGAGCAGACTTGATGAGGCTTTATTAGAGATCAGGATTAAACAAACGAAGCTTCAACAATCAGCAAGAGGGCGAGTGGGCTCATTCTTGCCACGGTAGCAAAGAAAAAGGGCGAGCGGCCGACAATGAAATGCACATGCACTAACAATTAGAAACAAACACTATTACTTCAATAATGCTGACTATTAGAGCCGAGTTGAATCAGCGGGAATTAGCTAGACCGGCGTATGTTGCGCTGGGGAACAACTATACCATGCGCCATGGCTGTTTGCTGTGACGTGCACATCACGTGATTGGGCTAGTCCAATCAGACGGCCAAACAGCCGTTGTTCTCGTTCGTCATTGGCTAACTCATGGTGACGTCACAGCAAACAGCCGTTGCGCATGGTTTAGTGAAATCGAAATCTATTACTTTAACATTGTTTCTCATGTAAGCCCTTATTGTTCGGTAAAGAAAACTTAGGTTTACGAATTTCTTAAAATCGACTCTTTTTTTTTTTCTGGTGTAAGCTGGTCTCGGCTTGGCACAGCTTGGCCCGGCTCGACTCAGGTTAAAATTATTCTTCTCACAGACACACACCTAGTGTTCATACATCAAGTGTTTGCGAGTGGGCAGAACCAGACACTAAAAGAATAGAAAAGCCTTCGGGTGTGCATGTCAAACGCACGGAGTTGATGTCTCGTCCTGCATCCGACATGAACAACCTGAAGGCTTTCTCTTCTCGTTTGTTGTTCTGCCCACTTGCTAACACCCGGTCGATTGGTCGCTTCTTTCTACTTCGAAACTCGGTTTATTGGATTTAAAACCGTATGACAATGGCGCTGCCTGACGTGGTTGACGTGGTGTTCCTTTCAACCACGTTGTACTGTATTTCCTAACCCTACCGCATTTATTTCCAATAACTTATAATAACTAGGACCGTCGTCACTTGCAATGTCAACATAATGGAGCGAGCTCCGCTTTCTTTGCTGTTTGGCTGTTAGGCCTCTCCAGACAGAAGAAAATTTCGTGCGAAGCAATGCGCGACTATGCACCTACAAGGTCAAAATTTCTGCAATCGTATGGTTGGTGTTGCGTTAAGGACCAATATTGAAGTCTTTTTTACACCATACTGCGACTTCGTGCAGCCGCGAGCAGCCAGTCTGCTTAGGGATTAAGCCAAAAGGGTCGGGCCTAATAAATTGCAATAATTTGCCTTGTAATTTCTAAACAATAATAGACAGCTGCTTGGTGAACCGTGGCATAACGCCGCCTGTTCATCATCAACAATCAATCTTTTAACAATCGGATCCCTTTAACAATCAGAAACGGCTTCGCCGTCTCGTTGTTGTTTGGATTTTGGCTCTTGCTATTGGCCCATTTTGTCAACCTGATGGTTCGCCAACCCCATGTCCGATTCCGGATTTTTCTTTTGATTGGAGCGTAGCTCCGCTGTGAAGACACTCCAATGTAATCTTAGACCGCGCATCACTCCAAAACCACACGGACTATCCAAACCACACTTTGCATGCAGTAGCACGGGAGGCTGGACAAGGTTTATCAAAAGAAACCTTGTGGTTTTTGCGTGATGTGCGGTCTAAGAGTACATTGGAGTGTCTTCACAGCGCTCCAATAAGACATTTATTTGCCAAGACACAGCAAAACGGCAGGAAAGGGTCATTTTAATGGCCTCTAACAACTTACCGAGAATTACAAGGCCGTTACCACAAAAGTTTGTATTGAAAATGTTACAATTTGCACATTAATCAGTTCAAGCCAAAAATTGACTATCGTCGAGTATAAAAATCTAGTTTAAAATTACAACCCATATGTCCCACTTATGGACATAGATTGTGACGCAAAAGGTGTCGTTTTAGGCGCCACTCATTCAGACGCCTCCAGAAAATATTCTAGTTAGCACGCCTCAGAACCAGGAGAGGACAGAATCTTCCTGTTTCATTAGATTTAATTTCTGTGCTAACTGGAAAGGTTGGGCTTAGAAAAAGTTGAGTCGTCAGTTTTTTGTGGACCACCGTGTAATGAAGGACCAGGTAGACACCAAACTGTTGATATACAAGTACAAAAGAACTCAAACAACCCAAAATAAAACACACTGCTGTTGAATCTTCCGCAGTCAGGAACGTATGTCTTCTACTTTTTGGCGGCCTGATCCATTCAATAATACCCATCTGATTAGGAATAACCAAAGTAGGAAATTAATGGCAGCATTCAAACCCTCAAATCCAGGAAAAAACTAAAGCACTTTACAACTTATGTACTTCTAAGCCTCAACAGCAACTGCAGTTGATGTGACTTCATTTAATCAGCTCATACGTGAGGTATGTGCCAACGCGCCATAACACCTACACCGAGTTTACTAAGTATTACCCCTGTAACAATAATTACTGCGGTGTGCATGTTAACATTTAAACTTTTGAGACTTAAATATATTAATGGCATTTTCGCAGTAGGCTAGCAACTGCCAACAAGCAAGAAATAGTGCAAACTCTTGCAACTTTAACTATAACATAATTATTGTTGTAGTCTTACATGTTATTAAAATCTGATTATAATCAAAATAATCCGATCTAATTCGATTATTTTAAAATAATCATGATTATTTCCAACCCTGCTTCGTTGGAGTGGTGTAGATTGAAGGTTTGAGGTCCGAAATATATCTCACTACAGTCATCTCAATAAAGTATAAGCCTATAATAATGAATGGCTTACCGAATCTTAGTTATTTTAATGTTCATTTTTGCTGTTACGCTATTGTGATTCCTTCATAGGCAAAATATATCATTCATATAAGTATTCGAATCCAATAATTCCCACTTCAACCGTAGGTGCAAAGGAAGAACTCACTTGCAACACACTTTCTCAACAGGATTTATTCAGAACTTTTGACTTTCTTTACTTGAAAAAAAAAAAAAACCGAAGGTTGCAGGAAACGTGGCTGGAAGAAAGGAGACGTGAAAGTGCCCAAAAAAAAGTGCCCAAAAGTGCCAAAGTACCAAAGTTTCATCCATATTTACTTGTTAAGTTGTTTACGTCGGTCGACGCCGAGGTGGAAAGGTATATATAGAGCCCGCCGACTTGTTTTCCTGAAGTTCAGCAGGTCCGACGCGTTGTTGCAATGATGGCATGGAAGGGAAGATGATCATCGTAAAAGTAATGGCGGTCGCCAGAGAATTGGAGGTGGAACTGGGTCAGTTCGGTATAATGGTTCGCCTCGCCGTTGTTGTGGTGATGAACTAATCTGGCGCCTCCAATCAGCTGGGACCCGAGTGGAAGCCCTGTGGTAAACTGGAGAACAGCAAGAGGAGGAATTGCACCTAGGCCACAACAAACGCTCGCATGCCGTTCCTGCCGAGTTCTAACGATGCTCGCTATGCCTGCTTCAATGGCGTTTCTGACTTTCCGCGGTGCAACCGTCAGCTTACAGCGGTACAAGTAGATATGAGTGCTCCAAGATGCGTACGCTTTGTGGTTTGATGAAGGACTACTCTCTTCGTAATTAGGCAACACCAGGAGCGAATAAATATGGACGTTCGTAGGACGTGGGAGTGTCCATGTTGTACCAGCATATCATAATTGAAAATGACTATTTTGATACTATTTGCTAGTCACAGGACTGGCAGTTACCCCTTGCTGCACCTGAATACATGGTCTTCCATCTTGGATCAAGAAATGATCACTTAAATTACTATTTGGCAGATGAACCTTTAAATCATCTGCAGGGAATTAAAGATCTTGGTATCTGGTTCACGGGTGATCTCAAAAGTGCCTCCCACTGCAACCACATTGTAAAAACTGGTAGACAAAGAGCAGCCATGATTAAGCGTTGCTTCACCTCCATGGATCGCAAGACTTTGTTTTGGGCTTATTGCGTCTGTGTCAGACCTATAATTCTGGAATATGCGAGTTCCGTTTGGTCCCCACACTTAATTAGGGACACTGACGATGTCGAGTCGGTTCAGCGATCGCCCACCAAGTGTCTGTTGGGTCTTAGGGATAAACCGTATGGAGACCGTCTAAAAGCTTTAAAGGCTGACTCGCTGGAACTGCGTAGGCTTAAATCTGACCTCAGGCTTACCTACTCTCGTTTACATGATCTTTGCAGTGTTGATTACAGCCGCTTCTTCTCCATTAACTGTGATTGTAGGACCAGGGGGCATCCCTTTAAACTTATGTCTAACCTAATATGCGAGATTGTGGGAAATTCTTTTTCGCGCATCGTGTTGTTAAAGTGTGGAATAGACTGCCCACAGATGTGGAGACTTCGCCATTATTAGCATGTTTTAAATCCAGATTCGCAATTTGTAAGTTAACGGGGTATGTCAGGCGGGCTTAGCTATTTTTACTTTTTGTGTTATATGGTTTTTTTTTTTCTTCCCCAGCCTGCTTTTTATTGTTCTTAACTTTTCTTTGGGCAGGTGTTAGTGGTCACCCATGACCCTTCCTGTTCCCTTTGCAACCTCTGGTGTATAAAATGTTTTTTTATTTTATTTTTTTTTTTTTATAATTATTGCTTCATATTCCCTCTCTCGACTCAAGGCCATCTGGGAAAGAAACTATCGGTTTCGTTTCTCAGATACAGGCCAGTGGATTCAACATCGCTAGATTATACCAGAGCTAAAGGGCAGCACTTTTTCGCACGTGCGTGGACTGGCACAGAGTCGGGAGGTGAAACATGTATTTTCAGCCTCAGTCGGCCTTGGCTAGCAGTAGCCATCAGTTCGCCGCTTGGCGCTCGCGGAGCGCCATTGCAAACGGAGTTGCCGCGTGCCTGGATTAGTCGTTACCAGAGTGGTATTTTGTCCGCATCTATCCATTAGGTTAAAAACTGCACGGCGTATTTTTAACGTATGTTGTCTGAAAAAATAGTTACGATTCGTCGTTCCAAATTGACCGCATGGGGTCGCGACCATGAACGAGAGATGGAACCTGCGGTAATATCATTATTTTATTGCATATTTATTATTATTATTACTATTGTATTATCATGGGCACTCCCTTTCATGAAGTTCCTGGCAACACTTGCTTTAGCTCAAAATTATACTATATTTTTTTTTTCAGCCATATTGCACCAGAGGTGGAAACTCTACTTGACAAAATGAATTCCAAACTATCGCTTTTGTTTGCCTAAGTAGATACTAGACAGCGATAGTTGTGACGTCACTTCCTATTCACATTTTAATTTATGGTGTGTATGATTAATAATTATGTTCCCAAGGAATTATTTCACAATATTATGTAGAGAAGCAAATATCACTCGGATTTTTAGTTATTTCGTCTAAACTTTAGTAATTTGAGACAAAATATTTCAGGCAAAATATAAATTCGTTTTTTATTGGCAATTCAGATTATTTATTTTCTTAAATTAAAATACAGTCTGACACGAAGCTTAATTAGCTTGTCTGTGTCATCATTTAACATAAATACAACAGACAGTTTATAGTTGACAAAAAAGACAAAATTGTGTAGCAAGGATAATGCCGCATAACCACAGAAATTTCAAAAATATAGAAATTCTTGTGTACCTGAGTATTGGGGTAAGAGGGCATTCAGCGATCGCAGCAATCTTTTACGTGTAACGTAGAACTTGCAATTCTAGTTCGATTTTCAGGTATTTCATTGTCTGCATTGAGAGCTGACCCGTGTGACATGCTAGTTTTCAATTTATTCTGTTGGCGTGTGATGCATATTTAAGCATCCCACACCAACTGAATATTTTCCCACTCAATGGCTTCACTCCCTGCGTCCCGTCACCCATGTATCGTGACTTGAACACATGTTTCAGTGTTACTTGAACCTCCAAGCTGAATCACAACTTAACTAGTGATTCTGTACGTACTACATACGTGGCGAAGTCACGCTAAATCTAGACGCACGCTATTGTGTCACTGCCAAGTAACAGTCGAGCATCCCATTGTAGACATCCGATTGTAAAAAAAATGATTGTTAATGCTGTTGCTGTTGACAGGAGTGGTTAACGCTCGTTAACTCTTTGAAACCCTTTGGCAGCCTCACTAGCAGACATGTGTCTGTTAAACTGTAAGCAACTAAAAGCATATTTTGGCATGTTGAGGATAAATCCCAATGCGACAGAAATCTTTCAAATTGTGGTAAATGTAAGGGGAAGGTGTTGGGATAAATAAAAAAATAAAAGTTAAAGGCTGAGTGTCCACAATTCATAGAGAGAAAGATGCGTCAATAAGATTGTTTTTATGTTACTGACTAGCTATTAACGCTGGCCCCATGTTAAATTCCATAGACTCATTGCTCATGGCTAGCTCAAAATTAAGAAGGACTACGAAGTTGAACTTTTGCACACGGATGCATGGTGATCTGAGCATGGTCCTTTTGTTGGTTTGGGGTTTGTAGGGGTCAGGACAAATGCGTGTGAGGGTTTGAAGTTCGCCACCAGCGAATATAAATTTTCTTTTGTTTTCCAAGTTGCAACCAAATATTTTAAGCAACAATGGTTTGAAGAATCAAGACTGGTCCTTAGATTTATTGTAAAGCCTGGACGAACTAAAAACTGAACTGTAACGAAGGACAAAATAAAGAAACGTTAACGTTGCTGTGAATTGTGTAAGAATAAAATGATGCAAGTTAGATGCTGGTTACGCAACAATACGAGCATCCACGAGCTTATGGGGCTTTTGTTAATAACCCTTTAATAAAATGCTTCGCGTTCTGCTGTTTTAGGAACAGCGACCTTCCGGGGTTTCTGCATGACTAAATGTGAACTAAATCTTGAAAAATTAAGGGGAAGGTGTAGGGATAAACAAGACAACTGAAGGGGATGCACTGATTGAGTGAGCGAAGCAAACGAAATCAGCGATTGTTAGCCAACGTGTGCAAAAATGGGATTGAAGCAACTTAAACAGCCGGTGTAACCTTATATACGTTCACAGTCCTATAAAAGTTATGATATCCACCCAAAACCAAAACTGGTAGGAAAACCTGACAAGTTTCCAAAAACGGTTGGCCTTTGAAGGTAGTGATGTCATTCAACCAGGGAAAGGCCGACAAGGTTAATCCTATTACCCAAGTTAATTGCACCCAATAATACTTTAGACGTTAAATAAAAACTTGAAGATTGCTACAGCAAGTAGCAATCTTCAAGTTTTCATTTAACTTTCGAACTATTAGTCGGTGTGATTAACTTGGTTAATAGGATTGACCTTGGCGGCCTTTCCCTGGTTGAATGAAATCACTACCTTCAAAGGCTGACCGTTTTTGGAAACTTGGCGGGTTTTTCTACCAGTTTTGGTTTTGGGTGGATATAGTTATAATTGTACAAACCAACCCTTTATATGGATTAATGTTTTGTCGTGGGATGAAATTCAATTTTGATCCTATGATCTCCACACAGTGTTGAAGGGCCTTCTGACCAGGTCAAAACTCACAAGGCCATATCAAAGTTTAAGCAACGAATTTTGTGCTTCTTCACCAAAAATAACAATAAAAGAAATTAGGATGATGCCTAATATAATAACACGAAGCAGTGTACAGTATACTTGCAATAAACTCCCCCCCCCCCCCAACCCCTAAAAAATGATAAAAAAGACGGGAGGGACACGCCCAGTTAATATTTTGCTGGATCCAACATAATGAAAAGCGATATTCCTGCTTCGTGTTATTTTATTAGGCATCACTTTCATTTGTTTCATTGTTATTTTAGCTGAACAAAACACACAAAAATTTTTTGCTGAAAATTAAATATTTGTACTTTGTATGAGTTTTGGCCTGGACGGAAGGCCCTTTTCAATACTGTGTCTCCAAACTAAATCGTTAACAATCGGCCATAATCTCCATTATCACTGGTCGACCTTCGTATTCTTTTTTCAATGTGCTTCATTTACAGTTAGCAAACATGCTTTAAGGTAACTTGGTAGTGGGGGGGGAACAAAAAATCAATTTTTTTATTTTAAAATTAGTTTGAAGTATCTACTTTATAAATGTGAAAGTTTTACGATGTTTAATCACTAAATTAAACAAAAAATTGTTTTTATAAGCTGCTGTGTACCAGTGGCAATACCATTAAATATTTTAAAACGCGCGCAGCCAAAAAGTAGGTGTTTTTTTTTAAACTTACGTACCATTTTCTACAAAACTACTGCACAGAAAATCGTGATTTTTTTCAGGGAGCTTCCTTACGTAGTTCTGTACATAATCTACTACAATTATGGTTTTCCGTGGAATGCTCAAGTTTTTTAGAATTTATAATATATAATAATAGCGTTATTAATTAAATACGTTAAAATTTTTTTCCTGCTTGAATTAAATAATTCTGGTCGAATCTCTACACAATGAAGTGTTTTATAACCCTAACAAGTGTCAAAGCTGTAGGTGTAACAGATATTTTTTTTATAATGGTACATTTTCCCCATAGAAATACATGGGGACTGCTTAGTTACCTTAAGTATTTGGCCTAATATTGAAATGGTCATATCATTAAAGATGGTATGTCAGTGCTCTGGTGATGAACTGATTTGACAGTTCGAATCCGGGTCAAGTCAATCGAATGCAACCTAAGTGCATAAAGGTGAGTTACTGCAGTACTTTATTTCTAATGTGTGATATTTGCAAATGGCTTATATCCGCTGAACCATCATAAGCTTGAAATAAGCTCTTGTTATCTCATATTCCATCCATGCCCCAAAAGAAAAGAGAGAAAAATACAATTTTTAGTCGTAAATGCCATCAAGAATTAGAAAACGAAAACGAATTAGTGTCTAATAACAATCTTTAAAACAATGTAAAACAATGAAGCTGATCGTTCAGGGCCCCGTAACTCCAGAGTGGCACAATCAATTGAAATTTCTATTTCTATAAGGCCGCCCGTGCACTGAGTGGATTGGTCGCGCGGCCTAGTGGTCGTGGCAGCCAAAAACACAGCGACGTGCCGCGCGGCCATGTCTATTTTTCATTAATAATTCTCGATCACGTGGTGAAAAATAAACTCGCGGCAAGTACGGTTGCCCTGTGGCCGCCTGCACGCTGCCCGGGATCCCAGTGGTCGCGGCGTCAGGCTGGCCGCTGCGGCCAAGTGCACGTTGCTACATAGACCGTAAGCATTCTCGTTGGCCTCAGCAACCTGGCCGCGCGGCTAAGCCGCTGTGTACGTGGTGGCCTTAAAGGGTACATCTCCGGAAGAAGCTCTTTAAAATCTAGCTAAGAACCAGCTTTCTAGGGCAAATGGTTTGGTTTGTAACCACCATTGCATAAACGTCTCCAAAGAAAAACAACAACAATAACATGCCCAAGCCAAAAACAAAACTTGAGACTCCAGCTCAACTCCAGATTTCCGAAGTGACAAATCAGAAATTAATAAAAGTTGGTACTCATGTTCGCCAAGTCGCACAAAGCTTATCTACTAAATATGAGTGGAAAATATTAAATAGCAGCGTAGAAATTAAGCATCGAAATTTCGGCCTTAGCTTGGGAGACAGAGGTCAAACCTTCACTAATATACGTACGGTTAAAACCGGCTACATTTCGTACATCTTGCTAAATTACAGAGTTTCTTGAAAGTTGGAGAAAAAGAACCAAAGAACAAGCCGACAACACCCGCTATTTTTTTTGTCCCTCTACTTCTTCTTTTCCCGCTTTTATTGCTCGGTCCTCGCAACGACCAACATCGTCAACTATTCATTCGCCTTGAAGATGACTCGTGGTCGTCCATACACTGACGCACTCACTTTGTGGTGAAGGCATCCCCTCCTTTCGGCTGGACTCCTGATTCCGAATGCATTCCGGCACACGCATGGAAACCGGGCATAGTTCCACTAGAAGCACGCACGGAAACCCGTAATGGGGGAAAAATATTCCGCTATGGAAAAATTCGGCCTGTTTGCTTCCAGCCGAACTGAGTGGAAGAGCTTGGGGTACGAGATGTGTGCTTCTTCTATACTGCAGTGAACTTCGTTCTGCGTGTGGTGGGTTGCTACAAACAGGGAGCCTAAAGATGATAGTCGGATGGACCAAGAACAATTGTTGGGTTTAAGTTGTTCTTGGTGTGATGACGATTGCCTACCGTAATTGAAACGTCACCATTACACAAGGATTTATGTATTAGATAATCATTTTGAATACCGCAAATCCTCTTATTTGTGGCCGGGTCCTCAATTATAGCCAGTCTCTAATTGTAGCCGGGTGTTTTTCAAATCATGAAATAGTAGTAGCCGTTCTCTAGT
>JAHWFP010090231.1:0-31192 GCA_023313725.1 Lithobius niger
CCGAATACAGTGTGGTTCAAGTTTTGAGTGGTGCTAGTTAATAGTTTCATTCCTGGGTGATACATTGGTGATAAATTTTGTTTTCTTTCCATAAAGCGAGCATCATGATCAACTTACACTGAAAAGATAATACCTTTCCATTCAATAATTATATAAATCAGAGCATTACTCGCTAATGAATGGTCACCAACAAACAAACCACTGATCTAAACAGTATATCTAACTTTGAGCACGTAGTTTGATTTCTTTCTCGTTACGCCCGTATTAAGACATCACCATCGTGAATCATCAGACTTTACGGAAACATGAAACTGCTTCTAGTAAGGATACAGGAATTTATGTTTTAACTTAGTTTATGAGCAACATAAAAATGAGGTTTACACTTAGGCCTACTTAATACAAAATACCATTGCTGAAGCAAGCGAAATTGCAAGTAGGAAGACAAAATGACATAGGATATAATATCGCCAAACAGAGGAAAATACCATAAACATCGTAAACTGAAATTGATTCAGAAATAGAAATCGAAATCTGAAATCGAAACGTAATTCGAAATTACTTCGGAGAATCGTTTGGCAGAAAAAAAAACAAAAATTCTCACACTCGTTTATAAAATCTCCTGTTTGTGCAGTTTAGCACTCAACTCCTTTCCAGCAAATTTCTCTCAACCTTCGGTCTCGGTAAATTAAATCTCAAGAGGAGTTTTGTACAAATACACACAAATTATCGATTTCATAGTAGCACTATTATAGTCGAAAGTCCAAGTCAGCTTTCAGGAATCAGTTGTATTAATATTTAAATTCCCCAAACGTATTGTTTCCAATTTTGAGTGGTGCTAATTAAAAGTTTCATTCCTGTATTAGGCTGTACATTGGTGATGATTCCGTCAAATTTAGAAAATCAAGCATCCCACAATTAAAATAATCGTAAATTACCAGTTCTGATTTTTGATTGGTGTTAGCATTTTCATTCCAGGGTGGTACATTAGAGATGAGACATTGTCAACTTTAGAAAATTAAGCGTCTTAACATTTAAAAACACCCGAATGACGTATGGTTCCAGTTTTGAGTGGTGGTATTCCTGGAAGATGCATTACTGATGAGTTCAAGTCAACTTTCGAAAACCGGTTCTGGTTTTTGAGTGGTGAAAATTCTGCTCAATATAAATAAATTTTATTTTACCCAAGGTAAATTTCATTGGCTGATCTTCCTTTAAGTGGGAGCCATCATTTACACACCTCCTGACCTTGTGTGGCCTCAAGATTACATATTTCATTTAACGTACATCGTTTAACGTTGGTAAACTACATTTTTCATTTAGATCAGTTTAACATTGAAAACTTTGTTTGGCAAAAAAGCACTGTTGGCAAACCCAGTTCGGTACCAGAGTTTTGGCTTGGGTGTAACAGTCTTCCTGACTGGTCAGTTTTGCCTTTACTAAGCATATAAATAACTAACAGTTTTAGTGTAATTAAAACCGTACATGTTGTTTGTTGAACATCTGATTTACTCCATTAAGACCTACCCAGTACGTATGTATGTATGTATGCATTACATACATATACGTATACTTGTATTACAATATTACACTAGGTTTTACATTATTAGACTAGCTGATCGTCCTTCAAAAATAACGAGAATTTATAAAACGCACTTGCTGTATTTTAATAAAAGCCATAATAACTCAATTACGGTATAAATTGCATTAATTAAAAAAAGTTATGCACACTTTCTTGTCTATTAAGTCTAGAACTAATTTAAAATTCTGCTCACCTGAAGCCATTGGTTACCAGATGACGTTGTATTGGTTCTATGGTTCTTTGGCTCTCAAAGTTTGAGATTTTCGATATATTCGAAATCCATGAATTAATCAATGTTTGGATTTTTTAATTAGTTTATACGACATTCGAGATTTGCGAAATATTCGAAATTCCAAATTTGAGATGTTCATAATGGGTGAAAGGCAAGAATTTTGAAATATTCTAGATTTCAAAAATTTCGGAATATTCCAGTTTCGAGATGTGCTGAATACATGAAGTTTGATATAATCACAGTATATGAAACTCGAAATATTATACATATTTGCCTTATTTTGAGACTAATTTTCAGGTGTAATTCTGTCAGTAACGTGAGTGGTGGCGTTTGTAAACCTCATTTTAAAAACCGCCACATATTGTCTTGTCGTAGTCTCTTTGTTTGCGATGCGGGAATTGTTGGCCCATCGTTTGAATGAGTTGTCATCCGGAGTTCGTTGGTTTGAGACCGGTCATGTCATCGCAATTCAATGGAAGTGTATAACAAAGGGTTATCGAGTCTTAGCTATTCTTAGTGTACGATTTTTCGCCATTGTGCTATTGTGTTTCCTTTATTCCTATACAATTTACACCAATACGCATGTGTTTCATCAAGTTATCACTAACTGGTGAAGGACAACGTCCAAGATTAACTATTTATCAAAAAGATCCTATTCAAGGTTTGAAGAACTCAAAATGGACGTTTAATAATGGCGTCCAAAAACTTATTTTTCTTAGTCACCTCAAAACGTTCAGCAATTTAATCACAAACTGGTTACGAGTTATATGTTCTTTATGTAAGGTGCCATTAAAATCTAGCATGTAACCAATGCTTCTCTAAAGTTCCTTGGTTAGTAAAGGACAAATGCAAATAGTGACGTAGCTTAGTGACAAAATTCGATGGAATTAGGACTTGGTGGACAAAAGCATGAATTTTTTGTGCGGCTTAATGGGCAATAAGAAAATGGGCCTCTCCACGCAATCTGAACATATATCGGGTTAGCGCAGACTTTATATACAAAATAAGTAAAGATATAAAAAAAACTACATACAGGGAAGCACTTTTCACGACTATTAATAAACCGATCAATACAATATGCTGAAACTTACTACAGTAGTTTTACCCATCATTTATCACAAATAACCTTCTATAAGAAAATGTAAAAAATCCAACAGGAAGTGGAAATATAGCTCATTTCCGGTAAATAGTCTTCATCACGTAACTCCTAAACCGTTTGAAGGACAGATCTCAAATTTTGCAGGCATATTCTAGAGACCTTTACGTCAATTAATATTTAATGACATTTTATTGTCACTACCTGAAGTAATGGTAAATGTCAGGTTCGGTACGACTTCTTCACTTAATGCATAACTTCTAAACGGGTTAGTCGGTAGGTTCCACATTTTCGTAAATATTTTAAATCGATATTCATCAAATAAAGTTCATCTCTTTCTTAATTCCATTTCAGTTAAATTATATCATATCAAAAACCAAAACTGGTAAATGGGGCCGCCAAGTTCCAAATGGTTCAGCCCTTCAAAGGAGTGATATCAACAAACCAAAACATTCGCCAAGTTAATCGCACCGCTTATTAGTCCGAAGGTTAAATCAAACTAGAACATTGCGACTTTCGGTAGCAATGTTCAAGTTTTCATCTTACGTCCAAAATATCATTCGATCCGATTAGGTTAGCGAATGTTTTGGTGTGTTGATATCACTCCTTTGAAGGGCCGAACCATTCGGAACTTGGAGCCCCCTTTTACCAGTTTTGGTTTTTGCTATGATATCACTCCTTTTTTTTAATTGTGTATTTACTCAACTCCACTACCGTGCAGATGTCTAATAAAGTGCCACGTCAACAAGACATTGGTTTTCAATGCTTTGCTAGTACCTTTTGCCTATAGGCCGAACCATTTATAGTCACCTGTTTATAGATTTTTGGTTTGGTTTTAATTTTGTTGTAATTTGTTTTATTTAGTTAGTTTTGGCGTGTTGATATCACTCCTTTGAAGGGCCGAACCACTCTCAACTTGGTGGTCTCTTTACCAGTTTTTGGCTTTGTTTATTTTGCTTTGTTTTTACAGCTGGTTTATTTTTCGTGAATTGGACGTGAATACAATTTCTTTGGCAACGTTGTTTAGATTTATCGTTATACACTAGTGTGAGTCTGGGCACGCCCGTCAGTATACACGTTGTCATTGTCGGAACTTTGGCCGTCCAATGAGAGACGATGCCGACAATACTAACAATGGTTATAACAATATTTACGTACTTACGCGCCTTCCCACGCCATCCCCGTTACGCCCCCAGGCTTCAAACCATAAAAGGTACGCAGTTCGTATTTTACTGTACCCATTCATCCAATTTCATAGCTGGAAGCCTTCCCGTTATCTCGGCATCGATGAATAATCACCCTACGGGATTTAACACTGGGATGACCGGACTAGCTAGTTAGTAACTAGTAACACATTTTCATCGTTATTGAGGGTCAGATTTTGCATTGAAAGCAGCTTAGCATTCCTATAAGAGTTAATTTTTGTCAGATGGGTCATTGCTCTCGATTTCAACGCAATTTAAGCTTTTGTACCGCATTATTATTTTTCCCTAAGTACTTGAAATGTGCCCAACTATGCTTCAAGATATAAGACACTTCGCTACAATGGTTTACAACGTCGACAATTGAATTGATGTAATGTTTGTTGTGATGTTTGTTGCCTAACTTGGCGCGACACATTACGTGTGTCTAGATAAACAAAAATATACTTACACATTGGAGAGATAAAGTTAGCCTATATGCCAATGGTTGGCTAATAATCTACATAATAATCCTGGAGGCCAGCTAAAAGGAAGGTAAAGGGAAAGCTAAAAGGAAAACCGGAAGGACAACAATCACTTTAATCGCTTCTTCTTGTTTTCGTGCACGTGTAATGTCTTTGCTACGGTGCCTAACAATTCCTGGTGCACGTGCTAAGGATTGAAAACTATCGTCCAAACCATTGATTGTTGATGGGTAAAATGAAAGAATCTGGTATCTGTATTCTCTGTATTCTTGGTATTCTGTGTTTGGTATTTTGCCTTCAGTGTTTTGTACTAAGCAGGGCGTACGGCTCTCAATAAATATATACCGTATGTGAAAGAATCCTTGTTAGAGCTAAATGCGTATAGTTTTAAATCAAACTAAGCTACCTTGTTAATTTCGAGGTCTGTTGGCCACGAAATTGGCAGCTGAAAACGATGCAATGGCTTATTTATTTCGCAGTTGAAGACTTTCAGAGCTGAGCTGAATTGTTTCAAAGTGGACAACAACTATCACTGCTGAGCACGAGGCTGATCATTGCTATCTTGCAAAGTAGTCGTTTACAATCAAAGCTCTGTGAGTGAAAACAAAACAATACAAAACACAAACAACATTGTTAGGCCACCATAGGCCGGCAATTTACTTCTTTCCTCTCCCAGAAAAGGAAAATGCCGAAGCAGCCGTGCTGAAGGTTTCAATTTTTGTTCTACGAAAGCTTATTTATTGACTTCCCACAGAAAAATTTTTTCATGCAAAGATGATGGTTCTGCGCTCACATTCTTTTAACGGTGATCCTGTGATTTCAGCCACTGGATGCACAGATTCAGTGACTGAGGCCAACAAAAATCACCGTTTGTCAGCCAGTGTGCGCAAAAATTGGATTGAAGAAATTTTAATCCGTGAATGCGTTTCTTAGGCAGTGTGTGCGAAAATGGGGGTAGAAGTGGGGAGTTGGGAGTGGGAGTGGGGAGTGGGGACTTAGGAGTACGAGTGGGAAGTGGGAGGCAGGGGTTGGGAGGCAGGGGTTGGGAGTGGGGAGGGGGAGTGGGAGTGGGGCCGGGAGAGGGGGGGAGTGAGTTTGTAAACTTAATTCATGACCGGCCCCGTGCGTAGCACGGGCTTCCTCTAGTTCAATATAAATACCATACAACATGCATACAAAAAACTAGAAATGGGTAGTAACCGAAACCGAAATGCATTTTCGGTTTACTGAAAACCTACACCGAAACCGATTTGGATTTTGCTTCGGTTTTTCAAACGGTGTTCGAAAAATCAAACATTGATTTGTTGTTATAATTTTTTTTTTAATAATTATCATTTTTACGTATAAATGACAGCAAGGCTCCTAGTCATAGAAAAAGAAAATAGTAGAGAAAAATGATGCCACAGACACGCCCATGGTCAGTGATACTACTGAAAGTGAAAGCAGGAGCGAGCTGGAAGCTAGTAATACTATTGCTACCAAAAAAAAAAAAAAACTAGAATAACGGCTGAAAGGGGAAGGGTGTCAAAACCGATACCGAAACCGAAACCGCGGTTTTGTGGGCATGTAAAACCGAAACCTTCACCGAAGTCCCAAAATAAAATCGTCCCACACCTATAAAAAAAAACCTAGTATTATAAAGATGAATCTGCTATAGAAGAAAAGGAAATCAATATACGTAAAAAAAAAAACCATCTTAGAAGGAAGTGTTAAAAGTTTTCCATTCCAGAATAGTATCCATGCAAGCTAGCAAATGTCAGACCTTTATAAACTTGCTACAAAATTGAATTTTTAGAGGTCTTAAGTTTCCCAGCTTTATGGATACTTTTCTTAATGGAAAACATTTGCTTTAGCCCTTTAAGCCCTTTAGCCCTTTTAGCCCTTTAAAGTGAGATTGTGCTATTCTTATTTACTTTGGGTTGTTCATGTTTTTTTCTTTTATCTTTGTAATCTTATTGTTTTTTGTTTTTTTTTTGTAGGCATTTTTAAAATGCTTTCTCGCGTGCAATCCTATATTTTGAATGTTGGAATTTTTTTTCTCAGATTTTTTAAAACTTTCTTTTGCATTTTAGTATGGCTGCGACCCACACGCGGTTATTTGTTGTGGTATTTAGGTATGTCACTTGCATTGAAATAAACTCAAACTCAAAATTCATGGTCTTATTTTTAATATTTCCTTCGAGAAGATCTTTTTTCTTGCTTGTAGTTAGAAAAGAATGAAGAGTAAACCCTACCAAAAGAAGCACCTTGTCACGATACTTAATATTATTAAATGTAAACGTAAGGATTAAATATTGAACTACGGATAGTTTCGTCTCTTATGGTACGCCTTTGTGAAATAATTCGTACAAAATTTTCATTCACGGTAAGATGCATAAAGTTTTGCTGTGTGGAATTGGTCCAATATAAGAGTGTTGATGCCTAACAGCATGATTCAGTGTCAATTTGAGTGGGTGGGGAAATGTGATGCAATCTAATACTAGATAAAAGTTGTCTATGGCAACTCTACGTATTCGAATCAGGAAACCTCTGATCATGGCAGACGCCGAGAGAAACTCGACAATCACATGTTATAATAGATCCCATAGTGGTTGAAGGAGCCTGATAGGCTGTGTGAGAGACTGTGAGTGGTTCTGTCAGGGACTTTGCTGTGGTCTCATTTCCAGTTACCGCTTAGATAGGGTTCATGAAGGAGCTAAGCTCTGCTTTGTCTTCACCCACCCACTACGACCAGACATTCAAATATGAAAGGGTAATCCTACCTTTGAAGGAAACAAAATAATCTTCTCGTAGAATTTTTGTCAGCACTACCTTTCTTATATTTCAAGTTTTAAACTCATTCAGTCGCATATTTGACTTCAAGGCATAAAAAAATTGGTTATGTTTGAGACATATAGTGGCGACATTGAATAACAACGGCAATTTGTATTGTAAAATATACATACTTCCTGGTAGTGCAATGGCGAATGCGTACAATCCCGGCACTTGAGTCGAGGCTTCTACAAACTTTACGTTAAATTTGCAGGGTTTACTGAAAGAATTAAAAAAATATGTAAAACGGAGTATTGTTTCCTACCAATTACCACCATAATATACTACTTAATCTTAATATGAAGTACGAAGAAATACTAATTTGAATTAAAATCTTCCAACGTTAGGGTTCGAATCAATTTCTGATATTGGCTGGGGATAGATTTGCAGATATTATTTATTTTTAACAGCAGCAACCTTTTCCCACACACCTACTATAGAATGCCACCGAATTTTTATACTTGTTATATGTCTACGTAATGTGCTGCATGTGCCTATCACTTTGTTCCCACCTACGTGCATGCAGAAACCGTACTCAGCTGTACTTTTCTCGATGAGTCTAATGCGTTAAAAATGTTGAATGCACACTTACATGTTGTTTCCCCCCCCCCCCCCAAACTGTGTACATATAGAACCAGTTATTAAATAACTTAATATGTATTTTAGAAATAAAGTGACCCTGCAGTATTTCAGATTGAACGTAAGCGTCTAAGCACTCGGCGATAGTTTGGTCCCTAATATTGGGTTTCAAAACCTCATAAACCTCGCTCTTTATCATTGTTATTTAGTTTTTCGCTTCCCTTAGATGTAGGTGAAGTTACTGTGTTTTCAATATGTTTAGCTATGGTAATGTTTCTATTAACGAAGTCTAACAGACAATTACGTTTACATCAGAATGTCGACATGCACGCACGTCTGTAATACAGTTGAGTAAAAAGAAAATTTCCAGGAATTTACAAGCGACTAGAGCCTCAACGTAAGTCCTTGTATTGCAAATTGTGTTAGCAGAGCGCATTTACAGGCATTTCACATGATTTAGGTTAAATATCCGTGTTATATGTCGAGTGTAAAATCGTCCACAGGCTGGTCTGTAGAACCTGGAACCAACAAAATATTCGGCTCAAGGACTGGAATTTCCATCGTTCTGTAAGCAATGCATTCTGAATAGATAGGATGGGAAGATTTTTCTATAAAATCTACTGAACGGAATGCGGGTCACGTAGACACAATGGTGAATGGCTTTCAAAAGGCAAATAGCTTTCTAAAGGCTTTCTTTTCGCAAGAGTTAGGAAAAACAATTAATGAGGCTGTATTCAACTTTCTGCAAGGAAAGGAAAACCGAAAGGTTTCATGCACGCTCAGTTAACTAGTTGCCATAATAGTTTCCTAATTTTTGTCGATTTACAATTCCGAAATTAAATCGGAAAGGTCGATGGAATTCCGTCTTTTCTTTTAACATGTGCTGAAGAAACTGATCATTGCAGGCATTTTAATCATACTTTTTATTAGATGAAAATTGGAACAGTGAGCCATAAAGACGTAGGGAATGCAGTTTAAAACAATTATAATTATTTACTATTACTACTGTTTATTTAGACTAGTCCTTGATATAAGTGATAAACACCTTCGGCAATTTTAGAACTCGTGAGTTTGTATGCTTACTTTGTTTCGTTACGGAAACTCATTATTGTAGTGATACCCACAGGAACAGAAGTTATGATTTTAGTAATGCATTTGGCTCCATGGAATGACGGATGAGAGAAATGAGTGACATGCCAAGTGTGCAGGATCTACAATGGAATGAATTCTATTGGTAAAACAAATTACTGCACGCTGCAAGTCTATTACATACGCTTTTTGTCTAGTGTGAAACATATAGAATTTCCGAGAGGTATAGCTTCAGTTTATATCATAAACACTGCCTCTTAAGTTTAAAAACCTGTACTATTTCCCATATAACACACGAGCAAGCATCCATTGCAAAGCCCCAGCACATTCTGAATCAGCCCTTCGAGCGGCTGTTGCATAAACCAAACTCTTGTTTTAAGCATATTAACATAAGGGAGCTAAAGTATTAACGTAACGGTGCTCCTGTTAGGAGCTGTAGTTTCCTTGTGACAGCATATGTGATTCTGGTTTATATTTTTGCTAATCACCACTATTGTGAATAGCAGATCACAGCATTTTTCCATGAAAGGATTCTAAAGGATTCTAAATAGCGAGCACAATTTCCAAACCGTTATCTTTAGTCGTTCATAATCGTTGCTATCTTTAATCGTTCATATTCATGTGGCAAATTGCTAGCTGCAAAGAAAATCGTTTGAGTTCTCCCTATTCACAAAAAATAAGCCCATCAAAGTATCGCCCAACTGCTCTTACGTGCATTCCATGCAAGGTGATGGAACGAATTATTCGAGGCTGAATGCTTTCTTTAGTGGGGGATATCGGATTATCGCCAGCAATCAATTTTATTTTCTCCCTCATTGTTCAACTGCCCTTCAGATTTTAGGTCGCTTTTAGAGGAGTGCACAAGAATTGTGTATTTTGGCATTCCTGTCTACGCTGTTTTTGTCAATTTCGCAAAGACAATTGAGTTGTTATTCACTGGAAACTTTTGGTGAAACTGGAACATTTCAGATTGGTCCCCTTTTGAAATGGATTGAGGATTTTCTTACAAATCGTAGGCACCATGTCATTGCAGGTAGTAAAACTTCCCGGAATCATCAGGTTGTCGGAGGCATAACAAAGGCTCTGTTTTGAGACTACCTTTATTCATTATCTATTATCTATAGATCTATAGATCACATCAAAAACCAAAACTGGTAAAAAGAGCCGCCAAGTTCCAAATGGTTCCACCCTTCAAAGGAGCGATATCAACACACCAAAACATTCTACAAGTTAATCGCAACGCTTAATAGTTCGAATGTCAAATGAAAACTAGAACATTACTATTTTCGGTAGCAATGTTCAAGTTTTCATTTAACGTCCAAATTATTATTCGGTGCGATTAAGTTGACGAATGTTTTGGTGTGTTGATATCACTCCGTTGAAGGGCGGAACCATTCGGAACTTGGGGGCTCCTTTTACCAGTTTTGGTTTTCGATATGATATCAGTCCTTTTTTAAAAATTGTGTATTAAACTCAACTCTACTACCGTGCAGATGTGAAATAAAGTGGCACGTCAACAAGAAATTAGTTTTCAACAATTTCTACTACCTTTTGCCTATAGGCCGAACCATTTTCAACTTGGTGGCCTCTTCACCAGTTTTTGGCTTTTTTTCGTCAATTGGACGTGAATACAATTTCTTTGGCAACGTTGTTGAGATTTATCGTGCTACACTAGTGTGTGTTTCGGCACGCACGCCAGTGTACACGTTGTCATTGTCCGAACTTTGGCTGGCCAATGAGAGACGATGCCGACAATATTAACAATGGTTTTAACAATATTTTCGTACTTACGCGCCATCCCATGCCATCGTCGTCACACCCCTTCGCTCCAAACCATAAAAGGTACGCAGTTCGTATCGTACTGCGGCCATTCGTCCAATTTCATACCAGGAAGCTTTCCTGTTTTCTAAGTATCGATGAATAATCAATCACCCTATGGAAATTAACATGGGGATGAGCGGACTAGAAATAGCTAGCTAGTTAGCTAGTAGCTAGCTAGTTACACATTTTCAACGTTATTGAGGGTCAAAATTTTGCATTGAAATCAGCTTAGCTGGCATTCCTACACGAGTTAATTTTTGTCAGGTGGGTCATTGGTCTTGATTTCAACACAATTTAAGCTTTTGTACCGCATTATTATTTTTCCCCAAGTACCTGAAATGTGCCCAACTATGCTTCATGATATAAGACACTGCGCTATGGCGTCGCGCTCAATGGTTTACAACCTCGACAATTGAATTGATGTGATATTTGTTGTGATGATTGTTGGCTAACTTGGCGCGACACACTAGCGTGTGTCTAGATATAGACTTAGATTGCAGTCAAAATTCTTTCCTTCACAAATTTGCTGATGGCGTCAAAACCCGTGGCTATGATAGAGGTAATTGAGGCTATGGAGATTTGCAAACCTCCTAAAATTACTTATGTGATTAGTCTGAAAACTGGCAGTTGCCTATAAAGGCCGATAACTGTGCCATACTTCATATTAGACCTAAAATTCAACAAATTCTATTTAAGCTGGTCAGTTCTACTCTTAAACCTAAAACACTTGTGAAAGACTTTGGTGTCTGGTTCTCAGCAGACCTGATATTGTCTACTCATTCTAGTAATATTGTCAGATCAGCAAGCCAATGTTTGGCTTTAATTAAACTTTGTTTCACCTCTGATGACCCTCACAATTTAATCATGGGTTACTAAGTATACGTTGGGCCTATCCTGGAATATGCTATCAAAGAATTTTTATGAAGTTTAAAAGTTCAAAGAATTTTTACGAAGTTTTTGAAAGGTTTCAGAGAACTGTCTTAGCAAGAGAGACTCTCGCATACCAAACTGGATTCTCTTGAGCTGCGATGCCTCAAGGCGGATTTAATCATATATTTTTTTAATCATTTATAATATGGTTAATTCTGACTTGAACTTCTTCACGCCTCATGGAGCATCTCTAACAAGTGGCCAGAATAATTTATTATACGTTGTTTGTTGTTGAAGCTAGATTATACTGCCGGACATTTTTCTCTGCAAATCGTGTGATGGCAGCTTGGAACAGTGAATGCCACCTCTGTGACTGGTTTCTGACAAACATGAAACAAATTGGACCTTTCTAAATGTTTACGTTGCTTTTAACAAATGTCTTATTAACTTCAGGCCAGGAATTCCTCGAGCCAGAATTCTTAAATAAATATAAACAAACCCGTAGGATATAAGAGTGTCCATGCTGTGACCACCTCTTCATTTTCTATCCCATGTCATGACCAGTTGATTCAACACAGCCAGAATCTTACTTTGCCAAGGCAATGGTAAAAGGCGTCAATTTTTCGACATGCACATCAAATGACATTAAGCCAGGAGGTGTGACACGCTATATCCTAGTCAACTTTGGTTTGAAGCAGCCATCTCCCTCCCTGCTCGTTTCAAGTTCTTACAGTGATGTTGTATGTGGAGATGCTGCATGCCTGGACTAATAGTGGCATGACTGATGTTTTTGGCAACTATTTGTTATGTTAAAACTTAAACAAACATTTTTAACGTGGATTGTTCCAGAAAATAATTACAAGTTGTTCCACAATCGGACATATGGCATCGCGACCCAGAACATGCGGTAATACTAGCATGAACAGTTGGACACTCCATAGAGCCCTCCCACGGACTCTTCTTAATACCACTCCTTTCAGTACTTATAGCGAGCGAAACAATTTAGTCTCTATTGCCCATATTTAATATGCCAAGTAGCAAATAAACGTATTGGATATTCTTGCCTGACCTGTTCTTCTACGAAGTGTTTTGGGGGGAGTACGTTAGCACATCGTCCGGGACTAAATCTTGGTTGGTAACTGAATAGTAGACTTGATAGCACGATCAGCTGTGCCAAGTGAAATAAAACAGCTAGTAGCCTTGCCAGCATCTCTAGCACTATAGATGAAGTTATAACTGTTATTTGAGCCCAGTGTAAAAACTATTAAGAAGTTATTATGATACCATTTAAAGCATTTAAGACCTTAGAAGCGAAATTTTTCCCTACACTAACTCTAGCTATTTCAACAAAATAGCTGAGTTTTATTGTGGAAATAAAACCATCCTAATTTAACCATTTTTCTACCATTGGTCAGAAAATGCTGAATTTGTTCACTAATCCCAACGATGATAACGCCAGACCAAGGTCTGAAAAGGTAACCTCCAACCCATTATAAGTGTTGTGATGTACGGTGCGATTCACAGTTTTTGTTTGCTACTTGTCTATTAGGTCCTTCGAAAACCACAAGCTTCAGAGGGCTCCAGTCTGAGGCTTGATTTTTGTTTGGAGTGTTTAACGCGGGAGTAAAGAAAAGTCTATTAGATCCTAAGAAAACCACAAGCTTGAGAGTGCTCCAGCATGAGGCTTGATTTGTGTTTGGGGTGTTTAACGTGGGAGTACAGGAAAGTACAGGCCCGGACTAGCAAGTGCCAGGGTGCCAATGGCACTTGAGCCCTCCTGTAGATTAATATGGGGGCCTTTTCATATTTTATACTTACAAGTAAAATTTCTGTTAATGATTTTTTTCTCGTTGTAATTTCCTGGTTAGTGTTAAAATCTGGTTCCTTCCCTAATCAGTTCACAGCAGTTTTTTAAATGGCTAAACTATAAAGACAGCTTAGGGACCGGTCATTACTTAACGCCTGGGGAGAAGAAAAAATTCATTTTAGGACCTCAAAAATGACACTTTAAGCAGTCAAATTTATAAAAACTCTTCAGCTTCCTGGGGTGCAAGCCCATCCGAAACCCCTCCTTAATGTGAGTGATTATCCGGTTTTGAGGCTGCTATTATCACTACTACCTACTTTGCTATTTTTTATATACTTTCTTGAAAAGCCTTGCCTCCTTGGTTTACTGTGTGAAACTCGACATAAGATGGGTGAAAGGAATATCGGTGTTTTACAAAACATTTTTAATTCAACCTTCTCCTTTCGTTAAAAACGAGGCACGTTTTCCTGATTAGTGGTTACTTGTCGTGCAGAGTGCTACTTACTTTTTTGTGCTACAGGTTGACGAACAGACGATGAACTGTCGTTGGACGATGTTTTGAGTTAAAGTTGACTGCCTGAAGAAGACGATCGCCTGTGAATTTACATCTCCAGGGCTACTGATCATCGAAAATTTGCGAAGATATGAAGTGATATCTTGATTTTATGAAAATAAGCGTGTCTACAGTGTTTTCTTCAACGTATTGTAGGAAATCAACTGCAAACGATAATCGGAAAAAATATCCCAGGAAAAAAATCCTGGAATAAATATCCACAGAAAAAACATCCGTGGAAAAAATATCCTGCAGAAAAAAATATCACCGGAAATAAAATCCCCAGGAAAAAAAAACACACTACTCACACACACCCACTGACATGGTCCAATTTAAACATAAACTCTGTTTACTTCCCGCCATGTATAAAAGCAATCCTTTTGTTTCTTGGAATTAGAGTACAAATTATAGTTCGTTTCGTTTAAGTGAACTACTGTATAATCCGTTTTTATTTTTGCGCTTTCACAGCTGCTCGTTCCATAAGGATACGAGCTTCAATGTTTTTTCTATTTTCGACTTAAAGGCACTTTTGCTGAAGACATCGACATTGCCACCTGACGCGCTGCTGATGCTTAAACTGGACTAGCGACATTTTTGTTTTAAAGTAAGTTGGGTAGAAAAAAAAATTAGTTAAAAGTGAATTTTATTTTTTTCCTGGTAAATTTTTTTCAGGGGGTATTTTTTCCGGGGATATTTTTGCTGTGGATTTTTTTTCTGGGTAATATTTTTCTGGGATATTTATTCCGGGATTCCTGCAGACAATCTCAAAAATGCACACATAAATTAAATTTATTTATTTATTTTTTTTTGGGGTGGGGGGGGGAGGAGTGTCACATTATTTTTGGACCTTGAATGGAGAGGTGAAGATTTTTCAGAATTTTTAAGTGGGTTGGGGGTTGAAAAATGGGGGGTTGAAGTGAGGGGTTAAAGTGGGTTGAAAAATTTGGTGGTCACTTTTTTCTTTCTCCACCCCCTCTGCGGTCCATAAATAATAAATAGTGTTCCCATTACCCCCCCCCCCCCCCCCCCCACACATGAAATTGTGTTTGGGGGCCTTTTTAAAAGGTCATGGTACTTGGGTCCAAGGGCAGCCAGTCCGGGCATGGGAACGTCCCTTACAAAAAAAATACTGCAGTTTTGACCTTTAAAAAACTGCAGTTCTGAAGTGCACTTTTATGGAACACAAACTACAGTTTAAATTACTGCAGTTTATCAACGAAACTGCAGTTTTCCAAAACTGCAGTAATTAAGAACTGCAGTTTGTGTTCCATAAAATTGCACTTTTGAAATTGCAGTTCTACATAAAAACTGCACTTCATGAAACTGCAGTTCTGCATAAAAATTGCATTTTATAAAACTGCAGTTCTGCATAAAAACTGAACTTTATGAAACTGCAGTTCTGCATAAAAACTGCACTTTATAAAACTGCTGTAAATTAACAAAAATGTAATTCACAGAGCAACAGTTACTGCGGAACTTATTTTTATTCAGCAATCTAATTCGTATTAGTTTAGGGTATTAACTTATATATACGACCTATTTCACTTACCTTACTGATCCTAGCTACTCATTATGGTTTACTTACAAGCTTGACATGTATGAATCAACCTTATATACGTACTCACTCGTTAAAGTTAATAAGTATGGTTTTAGTATTTGTATTTTAATTATAACTGCTAAAATAAAGCAGTGCTAATCTTCATTTTAAACAATCAATTGGCCTCTTTTGTTTTAAACTTTGCTAACTCCATTACATTTAATTAAAACTTCATCATAATTTAGGAAGTGTTTAAAACTTTATATTTAACAGCAATTCCAACTGTTAGTAAACTGTAGTTTTATGTAAAAACTGCAGTTTTACTGTATGTAGAAACTGCAGTTTTAAGTAGGAACTGTAGTACCAATCCATAGAAAACAGAATTAAAAAAAAATACTTTAAATACTTTTTAATATTAATAATTACATCAGTTAAAAAAAATTGTAATTATTATCATCAAAAAGTATTAAAAATTATGGTAATCTTAAAATTCAGTAGTCTGTAGTTTGGAACTAAATTTTCTGTGTAAAACTACAGTTTACTAACAGTTGAAAGTTTTAAGTAGCGTCTGGTCTAATCTAGAAGTAGCTAAATCTAAATGATTAATAAATCCTGTGATCTGAGACAGGATTAGTCATAAGCTACATAGCCAGTTACCTACCTTAACATAAACAATCAGTTCATTACATCAGTTAAAGAATTGTGATTATTAGCATTAAAAACTATAAGTATCTTTAAAATTCTGTTGCCTGTGGTTTGGAATTGCAGTTTCTGTGTAAAACTGGGGTGTACTAGCGGTTGGAAAAGCTATTCGCTCATTAAAACGTCATTTATAAGTGAAATCAGCCCTTGTAGATTACAATGATACATCTGCTTTAAAAAAAATTGATGTTAAATTGTAGTTTTAAACAGGTATTTAGTGGGTTGGAAGAGGATTTAGGGTACATGCAATCTTGGTCAGCAACTGTTTTCCTAAGTCGATTAGAAGAACCTCATAAAACTGATAGTGAGGCAGGGACTACTGAGGCATGAATGGCCAAATTGAAAAATTTGTTAAATATGCTCCTTCATATAGTTTCTTCTCTTCATAACTGAAGTTACCATCCACAATAACCTCATTTAAAACCAGTAACTGTATTAAACTGCATTATCAGTCTATAATCGCAACTGAAAACTACAGTTTAACTTGTAAGCTGCTGTCACAATCTACAAGAATTGCAGCAGTAGAACAATGTCATTATATATACTATATACAAACTGCTACTATTGTTGACGACGGCTAGTCTTGAACATAGGATTCTGATTCAGAAACTCCAGTTGTGTAGTGGCACGGCAGTTAGTATACACGAATTGGAGATGAAAATTTCAAGTACTGCATTTGAAGACTGCAGTTTACATAAAAACTGCAGTTCTGTAATGGAACTGTAGTTTCCACACAAACTGCAGTTAAAATCCATGAGAACTGCAGCTGAAAACTGCACTCTATCGCAGAAAGGCACTTTAAAACTGCAGTTTCCACAAAAACTGCAGTTCTGTAAAGAAACTGTAGTTGAACCTACAAGAACATCAGTTAAAAACTCCAGTTGATCACAGAAACTGCAGTTGTGTAGTGGCACTGTAGTTAGTCTACAAGAACTGCAATTGGAAAGGGCACTTCGTCACTGAAACTGCAGTTCTGTCATAGAACTGCAGTTAAAATTCTTAAGTACTGCACTTGAAGACTGCAATTTACACAAAAACTGCAGTTCCGAAATGGAATTGCAGTTCCAGTTTATAAAAATTTCAGTTTTCTACACAATTTCCACTTCCTCATAGAAACTGCAGTTCTCTCATAGAACTGCAGTTACAATTTTCAAGTACTGCACTTAATAACTGCAGTTTACACAAAACTGCAGTTATGTAATGGAACTGCAGTTCCAGTCTATAAGAACTCTAGTTGAAAACTGAGTTTTTCACACAAACTGCAGTTGTGTAGTAGCACTGTAGTTACAATCTACAAGAACTGCAGTTGAAAATTGCACTTTGTCTTCACTTTCTATGAGAAACTGCAGTTATCTCATAGAACTGCAGTTAAAATTTATAAGTATGCACTTGAAAACTGCAGTTTACACAAAAACTGCAGTTCTGTAATTGAACTGCAGTTCCATAAGAGAACTGCAGTTAAAAGAGTAAAAACTGCAGTAAAGTGCAGTTTTCATGGGGAAAACTGAAGTATTTTTTTGTAAGGGGTATATTAACCCTTAGTTGCAAGAAGTAACTTCTGGTATTTTTTTAAGCAGGTCAGTTGTGGGATTCGAGCCAGTATTCATTGGTGTGGCGAGGAGCATGTTGACCACTGGCCTGTAGCCCAGTTATTTTAGGTTAAAACCTGGAATTAATTCAAAGAAAGCTAAAAGTTGGCACATAAGTAGCTACCAATGGTGGATGAAACAATCTAAAAGTCCCCTGAACTAAGATTCTTGCTTCCTCCGGGACAATAAAAAAGGGCGTTAAGTGACAGTGTATGGTTGCGCAAGTCTGTTTTCATTGGGGGACACGATGATTGAATTAATTACAAGAGGTTTAAATGAATGTAAATATGTGGGAATAATACTGGTGGACTTACAGAAAGCATTTGATACGTTTGATCAAAAGATACTATTACAAAAATGTTACAACTTAGGATTAAGAGGTAAAATATACAACTTACTAAAAAATTACCTAAATAACAGGAAGACAATAGTACAGCTAAAAGATACATATAGCCACACAAAAATGGTTAATGATGGAATACCACAGGGCTCAGTACTAGGACCACTTTTATACCTAATTTATACAAATGATATTAGTAGAAATATTAAAAAAACAAACATTTTTCTCTTTGCAGATGATACTGTTCTAATTTCAATAAATAATAAATATGATGAAATGATGAACAATCTACAATATGACTTTAACATATTAAATGACTACTTTATAGAAAATGAACTTTATATTAGTAAAGAAAAAACCATTCAAATGGACATATCAGTACCAAAAATGAAAAAAACAAAAGAAGCATGGATAATAAAACATTATGGAAATTGTAAAAATTTAAACTTAGGACTAATAGAAAGTAAATGTAATGAAGAATGCAGGAAACTAGAAAAAAAGAAAACAGCAAAATATTTAGGGTTAACAATTGATGAATTTTGGAATTTTAAAGAACACATAATTGGAATTATAAAAAAATTAAGACAATTGATACCAAAATTATATAAATTAAAAAATATTTTAAATACAAAACAAAAAAAAATGATATATGAAGCATGGATAAAGAGTATACTAAGCTATGGAATAGAAATTTATGGTAATACATCAGAGTATATTATAGAAAGATTACAGAAAGTACAAAATAAATTAATTACAGTACTGTTTGGAAAAAAGATAAAGATTAAAAAAACCATTGAACTATACAAAGAGTGTGAAATATTAAAAATAAAGGAACTTTACAAATATATAATAATAACAAAAAATTATTATAGCAATGCATTCAAAGTAACCACAAAAAATTTAGATAAAATAAGAGTAGGAAAAAGGAGATATGAGATGCCAAGTTGGAATAATGCATATGGAAAAAGAGGGAAAAAGTATTACATACCACAATTATTTAATGAACTGTCAGAAAATATGTTAACATACATAAATATGAAAGAACTAAGGATAAATTTAAAAAAATACCTCATAATAAATCAGTTAAATACATATTACAAGTCCAGTGAGAAGCGCCAATAATTTATGAAAAAGTTATAAACGTTAAGTAATATATATTTGTGTGATATTTAGTGTATGTATAATGTGTATGTATAATGTGTATGTATAATGTGTATGTATAATTTATTGTAATTATTAATCACACGAGAATAAGATGTTGTAAATCTCACACAAGCTTTCTATAAGCTTCGAGAATTGCTTTGCAATAAAAGAACTTATTATTATTATTATTATTATTATTGGTCTGATGATTTTATTTTGGCAGTTCTCGATAGTTTTTTGTTCTTACTACCTCTCATACACAGGAAACTATACCTTTCGACATATAAAAATATACCAACACTCAACAGGCCTTTATAAAATGTTTATTTCAAATTGGTATGTTTTCTTTCGTACAAATCTGACAATTTTAATATGTAAAACAAACGTAGGAAATCAAAGAAATAAATGTGCAGACAAAAAGTTGCGCTGAGTCCTAAACATTTGCCAAGTTAATCGCACCGCTTAAAATCCGAAGGTTAAATGAAAACTACAACATTGCTACTTTCGGTAGTAATATTCAAGTTTTCATTTAACCTTCAAACTATTAAGTAGTGCGATTAAGTTGGCGAATGTTTTGATGTGTTGATATCACTCCTTTGAAGGGCCGAACCATTCGGAACTTGACGGCCCCTTTTACCAGTTTGGTTTTTGATACGATATCACTATTTTTTTTAATTGTGTATTTACTCAACTCCGCTACCGTGCAGATGTCTAATAAAGTGCCACGTCAACAAGAAATTGGTTTTCAGCACTTAGACTAGCTTTTGCCTAGAGGCCGAATCATTCTCAACTTAGTCACTTCTTTATAGGTTTTTGGTTTAGTTTTAATTTTGTTGTAATTTGTTTTATTTAATTAGTTTTGGTGTGTTGATATCACTCCTTTGAAGGATCGAACCACTCTTAACTTGGTGGCCTCTTTACCAGTTTTTGGCTTTATTTATTTTGCGTTGTTTTTACAGTTTGTTTATTTTTTGTGAATTGGATGTGAATACCATTTCTTTAGCAACATTGTTTAGATTTATCGTGATACACTAGTGTGTGTAGGCACGCACGTCAGTATATACGTTGTCGTTGTCCGAACTTTGGTCGTCCAATGAGAGACGATGCCGACAATACTAACAATGCTTATAACAATATTTTCGTACTTATGCGCCCTCCCACGCCATCCCCGTTACACCCACAGGCTCCAAACCATAAAAGGTACGCAGTTCGTATTCTCCTATTCCTTCAATTTCATAGCTGGTAACCTCCCCGTATCTAAATTGAATAATCACCCTATGGGAATTAACATGGGTATGAGTGGACTAGAAGAATTAGAAGAAGAAACTAGAAACTAGTAACACATTTGCAACGTTTTTTAGGGTCAAATTTTGCATTGAAAGTCACTTAGCTGCCATTCCTACACAAGTTAATTTATGTCAGGTGGGTCATTGCTCGCTTACCACAATTTAAGCTTTTGTGCCGCATTATTATTTTTCTCCAAGTACCTGAAATGTGCCAAACTATATGCTTCAGGATATTACACACTGACGCTACGGCGTCGCGCTACAATGGTTTACAACCTCGACAATTGAATTGATGTGGTGTTTGTTGTGATGTTTGTTGCTTAACTTGGCGTGAAACACTAGCTTGTGTCTCTATGTAAATATGAACATTACAATGGCATTTTGAAATTGAAACTAGTCACGACACCAATTACACCTTTAAACAGACGTAGGAGGGTCCCTACCTAAGCTAAACAATTAGTGTTAGGATTGATGGATAGAATTGATCCCCACCTTTCAAAATATCCTAATCATGTCCATTTCGGGCTATTAGAGTGCTCTCAAGAGAACTTCGAATTAGAACCTCAATAAACACTTTCGCCGCTACGTCATTATTACTTCACCTTTATATGAGCATTGGACGGTCCCTATCTACGTTAAACAATTTCGGTTAGGATTGCTGGAAAGAATTGATCCCCACCTTTCAAACAATCCTAAGGATGTACATTTCGGGCTATTAGAGGGCTCGCAAGAGCCTTGTGAATTCGAAAATCACCGTAAGCTTTCACCTCTCGCCATTGCCTCTTCACCACTTTTCATAAAATCCTAAGCATTTCCATTTCGGAGGCTCGCAAGAGCAATTTGAACACGAAAATCGGTATTACAATCAAGTGAAAAAAGCGTTTGCGCGAATTAATATTGATATACTTAAAGTACGATTTTGAAGTTTAAGGGATGCCTTCACGTAAAAGATGTATTTCTCCTTTCCTGTTCAGAATTGTGTGCCGAAGGTTTTGGTTTACATTATGCTTTTAATTTTTTGGAGGGTGGGGGGGGGGGATTCACCCCTCCCCAGAGAGTTTCGAAGTTGCTATCATAGCTAATATTTTTGTACAGTTACCCTTCATGTGTATCCATATTAATATATTAATTTGTTTCATTTATTTCTTTGATTTCCTAGGCTTGTTTGACATATTAAAATTGTCAGATTTGTACGAAAGAAAAATTTGTAATAAACATTTTATAAAGGCCTGTTGGTATATTTTTGTGTGTCTAAAGGTGCAGCTTCCTGTGTATGAGAGGTTGTAAGAACAAAAAACCGTCGATAACTGCCAAAATAAAATCGTCAGATCAATATAAACAAACTAGCGCAACCATACACTGTCACTTACGCCACTTTTCCATTGAACCGGATGAAGCAAGCATCTTAGCCCAGGGGACTTTTACATTGTTTCATAGACCGTTGGTACCTACTTATCTGTCAACTTTTTTTTTCTTCGAATTAATTCCAAGTTTAAGCTAAATCTAACCTAAAGTTACTGGGCTACTGGTCAGATGCTGCTCGCTTTGCTCAGGATACCCCTGGGATTTCTCACAAAGCTCACGGTGTGCGTAGGAACTTAGATTTCTCATGATCTGACAACCTGTGCAACCTGACAGTCCAGCGTAACTTGAGGTTAAGGGTCATCTCAAGACTTGGAATTTCCTTTTTTGTTACATAAATGTTAAAAAGTATATAAGGTGTTAAAGGGGAAAATATTCCATTTCAGAATCCACAAATGGTACTCCAGCATCAAAAATGTCACTGGCTTCCCATGATCCTTCCAACAACTTCTAGGGAACCTCACCCCTGATGAAGTGTATAGTCGTGATACTGTCGGCCGCTTTGAATTCAAAAACAATTTGATTTGCTAAGTAAATTGACATCTGCTTACATGAGAAGCAATGTAATACTCTCATTTTCATGTGTATATGTGACGTAATTTACTTAGTAAAACAAATTGGTTATAAATTTTGAGCGGCAAACACACTCATTTGGTCGCTGCATTAAGAGAAATAAGTCAGACGGAATGAAGATTTGATGGTGATTCAAAGATGTGTTAATTTTCATTAATTTGACTACTCCTCTTTGGGTACCTTGTATTTGGCTACCTCTAACTTGTGTTTGTCTACATGTCTTTGGCTACTTCCACGTGCTCTCTTCCTGAATGATGGTGTAAATGTAGTCCAGGCTACAAGCAGGTGTACCTTTGTTTTGTTTCATGTATGAAGTTTTTTGACGTTTCCTGGAGTACGTTTTCTTCCTAAAACCGAATCTGCCGAGTGCCAGACGTTAAAAGTTGAGGAAAATTTTTTATGACGTCAGAAAGACGTCATTTACACGTTTTTTTTTACACAGCGGGTAAAAGAAAGGTCGTACGACTTTAGGAGCCCTAATATTGTTTGTAACCCTCGAAATAAGCTAAATAATGGTTCAAACCTTGTCCTTCTATCATTGATAGCAAGGGAGTTACGTCTCGTTGAATATTACGTCATGTCACGTCTTTGTGACGTTTCTTCGACGTGTGGCTTCGCTGCGGGTCATAAAAAGTCGTACGGTTTTGGGAGCGCTAATATCATTTGTAGCCCTCGAAATAAGCTGATAACGGTCCAAACCTTGTCTTTCTATCACTCATAGCAACGGAGTTGCGTTCGGATTACGTCGTATTCAGTCCATGTTATATTTCCTCTACGTGAGGCTTCCCTGAGGGTCAAAATACGGATTGTGTGATATTGGTAGCCCTAATACCATTTGCAAAACTTGAACTAGGCTATAAAATGGCCCAAACCCTACTCTTCTATCACTGGTTACTATGCAAATTAATATCCCGAGACAATAGGTATGTATTTATTTTAATGCCTTTACAACAACTTATACGTTTACCAGCCATAGCATTTCAGCCTTAGAAAATATCTTATAACTAAGGAACAAGTCATCTTTGAACTACTCCTCTAGAGCATGGTTCATTTCTTCCTCTTCATCATCGGTGACGTTTTCATGCAGTACTACGGTTGCACGGTTCTGGCACGTAAGGTCACCCTTATATTTGCAGAATACTTTATTGCATGCCAGGGCAAACGTCCTGCACGTACAATTGCCCAAAGAACAACCAGTGCACGAAACAACATAATAAGTTTAGCACCTCTTCGGGTGCAACAAGCTGCCCAGGCAAGATCTTGACTGGTTGCAGAGTTGAATCATTTAATTCCCACCCACACTGGAGCAGATCAAGCTGTGGGGGAGGGGGGGGGGGTTTGCTAAGCTCGCAGCTTTCCACGATGTTGTTTGGTAATGTGCTTGTTCACAGTGAGGTCGAAGGGCAGCGAGGGTGGGAGGCAAGGTGCTTCGGAGAAACTGGTTTTTTCCTAGCCAATTTTCAGTTAAAGATGGTTGCACGCATGTCTTCAAACGAGTCAGTAAGTTTTTGTCCATATAATGTTGCCACAAATTTAGACGCACTTCATCTAAGTCTTTCAATGCATCTCCAAGGTCAAGTACGTCTTCATAACCTCGAAGTTTTTTTGAGGACGGTCACTTTTCCAATACCACATAATCCGGAAACAGTGTCACAGCCAGAAAGCGCATGAGCAACAAGAAGGTTGGGGATGATGGTGTCATGTTTCTTGACTACCTTATTGATGTCTATGAAAGCTCGATCCTTGGAACATGCCTCCATTGTAACGTGAAATGCATGCTGAGCTTCCTTGATGCGTGCATGTACGTGATGAGCCAAAATAACCAAAACGTCAGTATCATCAGAAACGACTGTAATTGCTGAGTGACCAGCGTAAATCTCCTGATCATGTGATAGACCATAGCTACATCTGCTTCCTAGTGAGAAACTGCAATTTCACGAGGTCCGACGCCAACCTCTAAGGGATGAGGGTCAGGTCCAGTTATTATCATTTGTTGTCCATGATGAATCTTCATGGAACATAAGTTGTTGATTACTAACAAGATGATTTGTTATTTGTTGGCAGTTACGTTGAGCACCACAGATTGTTTAGGTAGTGGCGAGTGTTCTGTATGTTCGTATACACGACTGAATCCCTTATTGCGTGACGCAAGGCAGAAAGCTTTCGTACTAAGTTTGTTATATCTATCAAAAACGATATTAACTATTGGTATGGTTCCAACTCGTTTGGCTATGCAGGCCACTGCTGCAGTGATGAAGTCGGAAACTTTAGCTGTTGAAGCTGGCCAAGGTACAGTCCAGGGCATAGCATTTGCAACTAAGATGATCACTGCTGGGGTTTGCATATTCCGTACGCCACTTTCTACCGGAAGTCGGGTCTTCAACACAGACTTGTTGCTTGTTCTCATGTCGCCACTGTCATAAAAAGTGCAGTCGGATGTTGTGCCAGCTCATGAGCAAAAAGGGAGTTAATAGGAATAGCCTCTCGCTCTGACGCCAAGATGGTAATAACTCTGGTGTAGATAAAGTCAAGTGGTATTACTTTTTGTTCTACCGTAAGGCCCTTACCCTTCTTTGTACATGCTGCCATTGTTTTCACTTTCTTATTTAGCCTTCCGTAGAACGCTTCTGGTCATGTTCTTTCGTATGCATGCCATTGCTCTGTTCCAATCTTGACAGTATCATGAGCATTCAATTCTGGTACATCAATAACTTGTCCAGTGAAAATGTTAACGATTCCGTTTGTGCTTGGATGCATTTCTGCATCCAACACGTCAATGCACGTTGATAGCGCTTCTCTGATTTTGTTCCTATCTTCTGAATCTGCCAATATACGAGTATGTCGCTCCTCAGTATGGCACATAACCACTTTTTGCACATTGCCTACCTTCATTGCTTCAAGGTCATGACTTAGCTGTCCGAAGATTCCACGCGACAACGCCCAAATTCCTAAAAGTCGATTCATTCATAGTGGAGCCAATAATTCCACCCGGCTCATGACCATAACGCATGTATGTGGACTCTATGAATATATCTGACCACACTCCATTCCATCACATGCTCCCCGGCCATGAATTTCTCAAGAAAGGTAGGATGAAGTCTCCCCATTGACCGAAGGTAGAAGAGGCCATACCTAGCATAGTTAAAATGTCTTAATGCAAAGAAGTACGACAGCATTTTTTCAACAGCGTAGAGATGAGAGGCGAGTCACTTTCCATCTCGGACCTGATAAATGCCATCATTACGAAAACAGGTTTAATGAGGCATGCAACCCACAACTTTGTACATTTACTGCGTTTGCTGATCTCGTCCAGATGCTCAATAAGATTTGTCATGGTTTTAATGTTGTTTTCAAGTAACAGCCGGCACAAAAGTTCCTCTACAACGATGTGCAAAGCCCTCACATTTTGTGGATACTTCTTACCAGATAGAAGCTTCGGCACACCAGCAAATGTGCTTTTGAGAACATGTTCTAGACCACTTCCACCCATCAGATGTCCTGCAGCTCCAACAAAGCTCATTAACATGTGCATACCACCGAGCCTGGGAACAAATTTTGCAAACAGTTCTTTGTCTGCCCATGTTATTTCCTATTGTCTCGGAATATTAATTTGCATTGTGATAGAATAGTAGGGTTTGGGCCATTTTATAACCTAGTTCAAGTTTTACAAATGGTATTAGGGCTACCAATATCACACAACCCGTATTTTGACCCTCAGGGAAGCCTCACGTAGAGAAAATATAACATGGACAGGATACGACGTAATCCGAACGCAACTCCGTTGCTATGAGTGATAGATGGACAAGGTTTGGACCGTTCTTAGCTTATTTCGAGGGCTGCAAATAATATTGGGGCTCCTAAAGTCGTACGACCTTTCTTTTACCCGCTGTATAAAAAAAAACGTGAAAATGACGTCTTTTTGGCGTCATAAAGAATTTTGCTCAACTTTTAGCGTCTGGTACTCGGCAGATTCGGTTTTAGGAGGAAAAAGTACTCCAGGAAACGTCAAAAAACATTATATATGAAACAAACCAAGAATAAGTGGATCCAGCATGGCGTGTAGCCCAGCCTAATGAGGATTTTGCTACTTCCCTACCTTCTGAAAACTAGGAATTTGCCCCCTCCCACGTTGAACGGAAGTGATGTCAAGATTTACATCGGTATCCCATATGATTTTATTTTTTACGACTTCAAAAAAGCCTTTGAGTCGGTCGTCCACTCCAAACTGCTCGTTAAATTACTTGCTCTCCAAATTTCTGGAGATCTACTTTACTGGATCCAGGCAATTTATCTCGAACCGTACACAAAAGTTCGTTATTGAGTCGATTCAATCAGAACGCTACAGTGTGGTAAGTGGGGAGCCTCAAGGATCCGTCCTGGGCCCCCTATTCTTCGTCGTATTTTTAAAAGATCTTTCTTTTCCTTTGGCGTCACCTGGGGCGACACGTTTCAAATTCGCTGATGACGTCAAAACGGGATCAACTAACACCTTTTTTTCGTGACGGCTATCAACTTCATACTGATTAGATATCGTATACCAATGGTCGCTTAAATGGCAGTTGCCCCTTTCGCAATCTAAATGCTATGTTTTCCACGTGGGTGCATCCAATCCTTCATTGTCCTATGACCTAGGTGGAACCAATTTACAAGTTGTTGACTGTGGTCGCGACCTAGGGATTTGGTTCTCTAAGGACCTATCGTTTTCTACACGATGCACGAAGATTGCAGCTACAGCTTATCGCAGACTATCAATGATCAGGAAATGCTTTGAGGCCACTAGCACTGATATACGGGTGTGGGCCTTTAAAGTGTTTGTAAGACCCATTTTGGAATACGCGAGCCCAGTTTGGTTCCCCCCCCCCACCTACTGGGTTATATTGATCGCCTTGAGGCTGTACAGCGAACCTTCACCAGAAGCCTGCCTGGCTTCAAGACCCTTCAGGCCAGTTCTCGCCTTTGTAAGGCTGGACTGGAACCATTAGAGTTACGTAGGATTAGGGCAGACCTAATAATGACTTTTAAGATTTTGCATGGATTACTGCCGATTGATCTACCCTTTTTCGATCAAGCTCCCTCTTCATCCACCAGAGGCCATTCCCTGAAGCTGCGTGTTGAGCTCACAGATCTGGGCTGTCGGAAATCATTCTTTGCCGTGCGTGTAGTTCCAATTTGGAACTCACTACCCCAGGGGTCCCCAAACTTTTCAAACTGAGGGCCATATAGCACAGTTGCTTATCTTTCACAGGCCGGATTTTTTTCTCATCTGGTCCTATATGCGTTTCTCATTCTCCCCCCCCCCTCCCCTCCAGGCCACCTTGCCCCAATACCAAACACTGGTTATGCTGTGTTTTTGTAAATTAAGATCACAGTATTTTTCCATGTCCTCCTCAAAGTTACAGGTGCTAGTCACTGTTGGAAAATGTGGGCTTATTTCTCTCTTGGCAATTTATCGATGTTGAGATTTAAAAGTGGAAGCTCCAATGCTAAGATGCTCATCAGCCATTCCTGAACAAAATCGAGATTTTCCTAATTTCGAAAACGTAACCTTAGCTTCATTCAGGGGAAAGGAAAATATACCTTCAAAAGGATAAACAACTGAAAAAACGTATTTATTGAAAATAAACCATGGCCCGGACAAAAGTGCTTCGCGGGCCGCATCTGGCCCCCGGGTCGTAGTTTGGAGACCCCTGCACTACCCGAAGAGACGGTCTCTGCCGCGTCAATCTCAATCTTTAAGAAGAAGCTACTGAGCTGTGATCTCACTAAATTCCTTAAAAGTACTTACTGACATACTCCTTTTAATCACTCTTCCATAATACGAATTCACTTCTTCTCCCTTTTCCTTTTAACACTGGGAACGTTTAACACTTCCGTAATCCCACTTCCACTTTTGATGAGAGTAAACATCTTATTATTATTATTATTATTATATATTTGTGGCTAGTCACACAAAGTTATTAAACATTTTTAAGATCATCGGGAAACATAAAATTTTCTTTCTTTTTTATTAAATGTTGGAGGACTACTACCGGTGTGATATATATGAATTTGCAAATGGTAAAAATTTTCAATTCGGGTTAAAATATAAAAAATACTAGCGATAGTGTGAGAAAATGCAGAACGCACAAACTCAAGTGAAAAAAAATGAAGTCAATTTTTTTTCATGCATTTGTGAAGCTTGAGACAGAACTGATTTTTTGAAGTTTTTTTTTTTTAAATCCTATCAAAGTACCTTATTTAAAAATAAACAAGTAAAATTTTATGTGGTAGTAACATTACTTTTGTTACAAATTACGTGCAACAAATTTTAAAGACATCCTGCGTAGCAAAAGAAAAGAAAAAAATTATACAGTAATTGCAAAGATTACTAGCAAAGAAAAATTTCTATCGACAAATTGTGAAATGAAACAGTGATGTGATCTACTCTTAAAAGAAAAAGAAGAAATAGTGATGAAAAAAATTAACAGTAGAGATGTGAAAAATATGGGGAAGGGGGAATTAAAAGTTGGAAGGTGAAAAAGCATACACCAGGCATGCATTTCCGATACCAACTCTGAATTATGTAAAATTTGCTTCCTCTGTTTTGTTTTGCCCGTTTTTGATTCTACCTGGAGTTTGTTTCGGGGAAGGGGGGGTAGTAGGTAAAAATACCCCCGGAAAAAGTCTTTATTCAGATGAAAAAATACTCCCTCGTTGATATGAGACAACTAAAATTTTATTTTGTCAAAGCAGTTTTAATTAACTTCTCACCACGAATGATAGCGAAGCGAAAATCCTCAAAGCGTAATTTTCAACGTACGTTTTCCGGAAAGTAAGAAAAGTCACTCGTATGACAATTGCCCGCAAGATGTCGCGATTCCGTGCCGAAAAAGACCATGGATAAAGAATCTTGAACAAAAAAATCAACCAACGGGAAAAAAAAGACCAAGGAAAAGACAACTGCGAAACCCGAATTGTTTTGTCGATTTTTTTCGTATTATTGATTTTGTTATAGGAAAGGCTAGTTTAGGTCAGTAGTGGCCTTGGCTCGAATTTCACTAGACAGGCAAAGGAGTTCGAAAGTAAAGGAAACTTATTTTTTCTGCGGCTTTTGTTCTATTTGGCTAAATCGAAACTAATCACGAAAACAGAAATGGTAGGATCTGTTAAAAAAATGGGAATACATAAATTATTTTATGTAATTTATAAACCTTTCAGGCGATCTCGGGCCTTTATATAATTTGACCTTGTGTGTGGAATAGATACTTGGTGCTAAAATATCGGATACTTTAATTCAGATTTTTACAATTGTTTTTACTACAGGACTTGGGGCATTTCAAAGGAGTGTGTTTCCAAAGGGGTATTTTTTCCGGGTTTTTTTTCGGAGTATTTTTTCTAGGGGGTTCCAGGATGTCTCCTAACTTGGATTTTTCTTCCTTTCTTAAGCAACCCCTGGCAGGTGTTCGGAGAAAAGCCCCACAAAAAAAAGCTGATGAAAAAACAGATGCGGAAATGAAAACCTCGGAAAAAAGCATCAGAATAAAGCCAATAAATAAAGCCCCGGAAAAAATTGAGGGAAAAAAAGCCGATTGAAAAAAAACCGTGGAAAAAAGCCGTGAAAAAAAAGCTGCGGAAAATAAAGCTGATGGGGGGGGAAAAATCGCAAGGCAAATCTGGAGTAAAATCACCAAAAAAATACTGCCTAAACTTTCTTAGGTTTCTTATATAATAAACTTTCATCGTTCATTATATATAGCTAATTGCTGCTCGACCAAATTTACCTTAATTACCTTTGGAATCATTTAAAGGAAGGACAACTCGAGGTCACAAGTTTCCTCACAGATTCTTTAACAAGAAATACAAGAAGGGAGGGGGGGGGGGCGGGGAGTCGCGTGGGGAACTTCTAAATATTCTACATTCCGCAACAGGGGAGGGAGGGGGGATAGTATTGATTGATCGACTATGGATAAATAAAAGAAATTCGGGAAAACATAAGTTTACTTTAAAAAATTGTTAAAGTTAAACACAAGATTATTTATTTTATACGCAACTACTAGTGCCGGCTTTTAATTAATAGTAACTCGAATTTTATTAAGTATATAAAAGCGTTAAAGGCATTACACGATGTGCAGTTATAGCGTAAAAATCAGGGTGACGAAGAGGAAGGTCAAGTGCTATGAGCTCGCAAAATGAGCGCACAAGCAACGGAAAGCGTAAAGCGAGGCAATATGGAACTCTGGCAGTGTGGCATCAGAACTGGAGGCCGTAGAACGGTGAGAGATAGACTGAAGTCTTCATGTATCAGAACTTCCAGAAATACGGAAAATGAAACTAAGTTCGAACTACGATTCAGTGTGCTCGCCAAGTTGCATGCAACAAACATGAGAGAAGTCGCCTATCCAACAATAACATCACACAACAAATTTTTAACCAAACTTAGTATCACATGCAACTGGAGGCAAATCCTAATCTGTGACAATACCCCCACCATAGCTAACTTCTTCCCCCTACATGAATTTCAGGTAAAATGGTTACGGCATCATTTTTAATGTAAGCACATAGTATAATGTAAATAAAC